>JAXQQM020090374.1:0-36192 GCA_034641835.2 Pinus albicaulis | reverse complement strand
TGGACACGAAATACGACCTAAAACGTGTCCAATACGTTTTTTTTCGTGTCCTCCGAAACCGAATACATGTCCTCCGTTTTAGCATTCGTGTCCTTAAATAGAATACTCGTGTCCTCCGTTTTAGCATTCGTGTCCTTAAATAGAATACTCGTGTCCTCCGTTTTAGCATTCGTGTCCTCCGTTTTAGCATTTGTGTCCTCCGTTTTAGCATTCGTGTCCTTAAATAGAATACTCGTGTCCTCCGTTTTAGCATTCGTGTCCTCCGTTTTAGCATTTGTGTCCTCCGTTTGAGGACGTCCCATGTACAGTTTGATGGCATGCCTTGATCCCTCAGTGCAACATGACTAATCTCATTTACAGTCTCTTGCTATACTGCCAAAAATGGTCAACATCATTGATAGGCTATAGCATTATTTTGGACTCTATTCCACAGTCCCGACTCCCAATCCATTACACACCATTATCATTGGGTTTTTTGCTAAACACTACCTGCTACTTTTGGGTTCTATAATTCTATTTAGGGCACCCATAAAACCATTACTATGTATATTTGAGCCTACCTTTTATTTTGGTAATTCTCTCATTCTGCAGTTTAAGTGTTAACTTATTTTAGCTTATGCCTTACTTTTAGCGTTTAGCTTTTAGGAGTTGCTCAGGCACTCTTACAATTTTTTACCATTAATTATACATCTGGTTCCCATTGACCTACCGTTTTGCTCATTTATGGATGTTAATAAAATTATTTTATCTATATTTTCTCTGGAATAGTTTTTTAAAGGGACAACTTCTAATAAAAATGGATCCTAAGACATTGAAATTTGCTTTCAGACTTCAGCACTATCCTTACTACCTATTTAATCGAGAATGATTATCTCTTCATCATGTTGACAATGGACTTGTGTGGGAAGTACAGCTAGTTCTTCTACTTCGTGGGCTGAGGAGGATCTGTTACAAGTCCTAACTGTTGTTCAAGGGAGGATAAGTAAAACTTGTCAGTCAGAAGTCAAGAGGTAAAAGTTCATGAAATCACATAACTTTCATAGAAAACACCTACTCTGTCATTGTTATGCTACAGAATCCTTACACAATTACACTTACCATGCTTTCAGACACAGTTTACAGGATTATGGCCAAAACAAGAGAATGGAACAAAAGAATAAACAAACCAACTAGTACACATAGCAGCCCTGAGTCAAAATTATTTCACTGGGATCCCATTTAGAATTCATGTCTGGGTTTATCAATTATATCAAAATGAACAAGGCTTTGCCCTCTTTACATGTCTAAATGCTATGCCAACTCTAATGTCTAAGCTGAGGTGCTCTATAGAAAACATGGTGTATGATTGCTAGCAATATTGCTTGTCCCTAGCAAGAGGATCATTTCTTTACCTTGTTGCATTAGCTTCATGAGACACTTTCACATCTATGTTGGATACTTATGCAACCTCTCCTAGCTTCAACAGAAGCAGTCATCCGAATCCTTGATGAAGTTCCATTTTAATGACTCATGAGTCACCAGTCATTGACTTATTGACTAATGACCATGGTTTTAATGACTATTTACTATTCAATCTTGTTCCTTCCGTAACTGTTCCCTGATTTCATAATATAATCTTTCTTCTGAGTTTTGTTTTTGCATCCACAATTCTTCATGCTTGTCTTGCTCTTTTGCATGAGTAACATCCTCCATGCTATCCATGCTACCAAACACATAACCCGGGCAGGGTGCCAATGTGTGAGAGCAGCTGATTATGGATAATAGTGTCTCATAAAACTTCAGGAGATAATCCACCTTAGCACATTGTAATCATGTTAATTAAAGTTTTGTTTCTTGCATCTGGTCTATCAGGAAAAAGGAAAGACAACCTTGGGAATATGCTATGAAGCCTAAACCAGCTCTAAATATTTTCCTCATTTTTACCTAATTGGTAAGGATCTTCTCTAATCCAGGGATTTTATATCCTTTTTGTCTTTCTTTGGTGCCCTAACCATATTTTTTGAATAAGGGGATTGGAGTAAATCACATAACCTATGCAAAGTGCTCAAGTGTGAGAGCAAACACATCAATAATTATGGACATTAGTGTCTCAGAATGTTCAGGAGATAATCCTCCTTAACACCTTTAATCATGTGAATCAAAGTTTTGTTTCTTGCGTCTGGTCCATCAGAAATGAAAACAACCTTGGAATATGGAACCCGTTCTAATGATTGTTCAATATTTTCTTATCGAGGGCTTTTATATCCAGCAAATTAAAAGGGGGACACATTTGCATGCATGTAGTGAGCCACAAGTGCATCAACTTTCACCCAACCCCAAATATTAAGATATAAAATCCTTTTAAGAAAGATCCATAACGGTTCTCTTTGAGACTGTCAATATCTTTCCTGCCCTTAAGAGGCTTTGATGTGATTCTTTTAGCTGCCTTGCAAATTGAAAAGGGTCTGTTCTTTGAAGCAAGGAAATCTAAATTGCATATATTTTAGTATTTAGTATTTAGTATTTCTTATGTGCTTGTAGCCTTGAAGTTGTAAGTTGTAACTTGTAAGTGTAACTTGTAACTTGTATAATTGTAATTTACTAATGAGAGGGAATTTTGAATTTCAAAATTAAAATTTCAAGAAAGTATAATTGTGTATATATATATATATATATATATATATATATATATATATATATATATATATATTTTATATATAAATAAAAATATATATATATATATATATATTATTATTATTATTTTATTTTTTTTTATTTTTTTTTTTTAAATATAAATAAAATGTGTCCTTCGTGTCCTGTTTTTGAGGTCATGGTGTCTCGTGTCAAATACTCGTATTTACGTGTCCTCCATGTCTCATGTCCTCGTGTCATGTGACTTATCTGAAGCCCCTGAAAGGCTCTGCGTCAGCCTTGGATGGCCTCCAAACCCTCAGCGCTGCCTCTGGAAGGGACTGCATTACCCCAGAATGGGTGACGCAGTCACTACGCTGCCCCTGAAGGGTCTCTGCGTAACCCCTGAAGGGTTTCCTGAAAATTGCACTGTCCTTGCTGCTGCCTTCCTTTGCACTGTCCTTGAGTTGATCTCTTCTTTGCCTCTTTGTGTATTCTAGACCCTGGGATCAAATCATCCCCTTGGTCTAAATTCCCCTCTCTGCAGCTGAAGCACTTCTGAGTATTCTTAGCAACCCCGCCCTAGAATCTTAGCTTAGCTTCAATGCTTTGCCTCTGTGTGTGTTTACAAATGACCCCAGGCCTTTCCTTTATACTTTTCTCGTTGACAAATCAACGGCCATGATCAAATCTTGAATCAATGGCTAAGATTAAAAGAAAGATTGATCTGTGTGACTTAAGACAATTTCATCACATGTTTAATTAAATTCACTTTAATTATTTTATTTTCCTAAGTTTTAACTTAGGAAATACATTAAAATAATTAACTAATTTAGTATCTCCTAAACCAGATGAAATTTCCCAAATCCATTTCTGGGTCTTGTAGATCAGGTGAACTCTAGTCCTTCCTCAAAATTTGCGACCTAGAGCACAACTGATGCTACCCCAAGTACACAAAATCTCAACAATACCACTATCAATCAACCAAACATCTAGGGTGTCGGAAGGAGATGTAGCAAAGAGGGCAGATATAAGAATATAATCATTTTCCTTATTGTTAACAACATTTGATTCATCATACCTGGAATTCCTTGACCTTTTGAAGGATTGACCATTTCCACTTCGATCAGAGGGAGTCTTTCTCTTTCCTTTGAACCTGTTGTTCCTTTGATTGCCATTCCCCCTGAAGTTGTTGTTGTCATCTTCCCTAGGAGAGTCCCTTCTATTGGGGCACTCTCTTACATAGTGACCAAACTTGTTACAAGTGTAACATCTTCCTTTCCTTCCTTTGGGCCCCGCTCTTCCATGGTTTTGATTTCTAGTACCACCATTGTTCCTCTTTTTTGCATGAGCGGCAAAGGCAGTAGGGTCACCTCCATTCCCATTAGAGGGATGATCTCTCTCCATCATTCTTGTCTCCTCTTGAGTGCATCTCGTTCATATTTCATCAAAAACAGGAATCACATTGTTATTAAGAATAGTAGTATTAAACACATACCAATCACAGGGGAGACCTCCAAGCGCAATGAGAACCATCTCTCGATCAGCTATTTCTTCTCCAATAGCTAAGAGATTATTCTTGATTTCAGTGAGCCTCATAAAATAGGATTGAATGGATTCTTCTTTACCCTTCTTGATATTCTTCAATTGGTTCTTGAAGAAAAGAACTTGATTAGCATTGTTAGCCCTGAACATGTTAACCAACTTATTATACATCTCTTTAGATGTGCTCAGCTCGGAGATATAAGCAACCAAGTGCTTATGAATAAAATCTTGGATAATCATCTTTGCTTTGATTTCCCCTTTTCTATACTTGGTCTTTGTGGCAGCCAGTGCATTTGATGGAGGCTCATGAATCTTCCCCTGCACATAATCCATGACATCTTGATCTTCTAATGCCAAACCCAAGACATCTTCCATGCATGATAATCAAACTTGTCAATCAACTTATCATCAAATTTGAAACCCTTGTAGGTTGAGGAGGCCATTGGTCCTTGACAAGACTTCTTCTTCGATGATTGCTTTTCACACTAGCTTGGGATTTGTCTTCACCTTAGCTCCGATACCATGTAAAATCATGGTATGTTCTATGCTTAAAGTGCAATTTACTTCAATCTCCTTTAGGGCCCAATTCAAATTGAGCAATCACATAAACTTGAAAGTAAAATGATCAATAGAAGACAAGCCAATAATATAAATCAGAATTTACAATTCTTCTTGTCCTGCAAAGATAAAGAATAATGTTCGTTACGGCAGTCAACAGGATGCACCAGTCAGCAAAGTCTTCTCCAACATTAGATCAGCCAATCCTCCAAGTGTCACACACACCCCTCAAGGACAGCTCCAAAAAGGTCAACGCTAGTCAACACAAAAAAGTCAACGATGGTCAACGATGCGGTCTAGGGTTGTGATCAAAGGTCAACCCTTCTCCTTGATCTTTGTGCCTTCTAATGTGGCCTCAAGAGATCGGATTTTCTGCACAAGAATGGAAGTTAAACTCCAAGCTTTGACCCACGGTCAACACTGGTCGACACACCAGCAAAGAGCCCTAAAAACAGTCTGCACTCCTTCAACTCCAGATCCGCACATGTGAGAGAGAGAGATGAGCAAAAAGGTTCTCCAAATTATATCCATCAGTGAGGTTGTGTGACACCTATATTGGGCTTGCAAGCCTACATTACAATTATGACCCACCTTGACAATTTGCACATGTATGGAAAGCAAAATCAAAATGTAAGTTCTGCTCATCCAAACAAGATGATCTTTAGATCAATCTTGCACCTCTCTGAAAGAGGAATCCAACAAAAATATCATCATCATCATCATATGAGCAATGCAACATGGAGTTTGGACCTAGTTGCCCAAAATTAACATAAGGCTTATTACAAGGTGGGCTAGTTAGATCATGGGATTAATTTGATTCAGATTGGGATGAGATCTTAAGTAGTGAATTAAATTATGGGGTGCATTTTCTCAACTCCCTAGGGGTCTAATGTGGGGATGCCCTATGTCTCCTTATTTATTAGTGCTTGTCGCAAAAGGTTGGAGCAGAATGGTGAATGCATCTAAAAGGGAAGTTAATATAAAGGGTATTAAAATGAGAAACTATTTCTCCTTGTCCTATTTACTACTTGTAAATGAAGAAAATTTGTTTGAAATTTGTTTGGCATGTGAACAGTTGTGGAAGTAGAAAAATATAAAGAGATCCTTGAGTTGTACAATAATGCAAAATGGATGTATGTGAATGTACATAAATCCTTAGTGTTATTCAATGGCCGAGAGGAAGGTAGAGAGACAATTGGCTCAAATATTGATGCAAGGTTAGAATATCTAAGGTTTTTCCTAAGCCTACTAACTAAATATTGAAGGATTGGACTTAAAAAAATATAAAGAGATCCTTGAGTTGTACAATAATGCAAAATGGATGTATGTGAATGTACATAAATCCTTAGTGTTATTCAATGGCCGAGAGGAAGGTAGAGAGACAATTGGCTCAAATATTGATGCAAGGTTAGAATATCTAAGGTTTTTCCTAAGCCTACTAACTAAATATTGAAGGATTGGACTTAAAAAAATATAAAGAGATCCTTCAATTGTACAATAATGCAAAACGGATGTACGTGAATGTACATAAATCCTTAGTGTTATTCAATGGTCGAGAGGAAGGTAGAGAGACAATTGGCTCAAATATTGATGCAAGATTAAAATATCTAAGGTTTTTCCTAAGCCTACTAACTATATATTCAAGGATTGGAGTTGGCTTTGTGAAAAAAATTGAAGAGAGGATGACTAATTCTTGCTACCGATGGTTATCCAAAAAAGGCAAGCTAACCTTGGTCAAATTAGTTTTGGAGGGAATACCTATTTATTGGCATTTTTTAGCTTAGATACCAAAAGGAATGTTGGGAAAAAATAGAAAAAGGTGCTTTAGCTTCCTATGAACAAGAAGAAGATAAGGGGAAGGAATACCAAATGTGCTTTAGCTTCCCGTGGACAAGAAAAAGATTAGAGGGAAGGAATACCATTTTTTAAGAGGAAAAAGATTACAAAACCGTAAAGAGTATAGAGGAATTAAGGAATATTCATCTATTTGAACAAGATTTAGCAACAAAAAGTTTATGGAAAATGAAAAGGAATGAAGGCTTGTGGAGAAAAGCGATTATAGCTTTAGTCAATGGAGGATTAGATTAGAAGTAAAATGAAGGTTTTTCGAGCAAGCAATCACATTTTGACATGCCTTTGTTTTCTTTAGCAATAAAACACAAGGGATCTTGAGGTGGCTTCACTGGATTACAAAATTCATTTTAGCAACCACATGTTGAAGCAAGGATGATATTTTGGGGTTCCCAAGTGTTCCTCGAGAGGACCACTAGTCCCCAAGTTGGAACCAGAAGTTACCCATTATTTTGTTGGGTAAACATAAAGGGTCTTGGACCATACCCAACAAAAATGAAACATTTATTGCGGCTATGTGTAACAAAGTGTGGGTAAGCAACAAAAGTGGCAAAGTATGTCAGGAGTGATGGAAGGAATCTATATATCTATATTTCGATTTCTTCCTAAAATATCAAACATGCACTTGTCTTCATGGAATATATATAGGGAAAGAAAGAGAGACCAAAGACTTTAGGTAGAAATAAAAACATTTTGCAAAGACCATAAATCATAAACCTTGAATAGCCCCTTTGAATTTCAAAACACACATCATATAATTATTTTGTAAATAATTTGATAAATTAAACCAAACATACCTACTCTTTAGCCTTTGTTGCACCTGCTACACCCATGGAGCATTGGAACTTTCATTAGTTGAATTGTTTGGGTTAAGCCTTAATTTCCTGGCCCATTAAACACAACAAAAAACAAAACCAGAAATATATAATGAGAAATATTTTAAAAAACACGAAGATACCAAAAACTCATGAGAAATTGGGAGCTTACCCTTCCTTCGATGCTTTCCCGATCGATGTATTGGAATCCCAATCGATGTGTTGGAATGTTTCCTTCGATCGATAGATGGTGTTCTTTCCTTACTAATGTGTCGATCTACGGTGTTCTTTCCTTACTATCCTTGCTAACCCTCTTATACACGATCGATCGATTACTAATGCCGAATGTGTTCTGCGAGATAGCAGCAATTATTGCATCCACCGATCAAATCGCTTTTGCTCCCACCACCCGAAAGGAGTGGTGGACCTAAAAGAAATTTTCTGAAAAAATGAGAGATATTAACCATAAATTGTAAATTACAAGAAAATATTTTAACACAAATTATAGGTAGAAGTAAGCCCATCCTATGCAAAAACAGAAAGTGTACACCTTACATATTACAGGGATTTTGGGCCCAAAAAGGACTCACACTCCACAGTGCACATCCACCTTTATTTACCTGCATTACAAGGCACATGATATAAATTCTTAAAAATGCTTCTGATATAATTATGTAGAAGAATAGGAGTTAAATTTAACCGAAATTTTCCTAGCATTGAACCTAACAAAAATCAAACCAAACAATCATTTAAATCAAATATTAAAAAAAAATAACAAAAACAGAGGCCAAAACAACCAGACGGAGGAAGAGATTAACTGTGCTTGTGCTTGAAATGAGGATGATCCATGGGTTTTGGACCAAAAGCGGACGGACCTCTCTTTCCTTCTCACACCACCAATATATTAAATGGCTCCTTCACCTTGCTGGTTCTAAACTTTAAAAGAAATCACATTATAATTTGGGTCTAAAAATGAGAGAAATAAAGCAGTGCCAATTGCATCAGTAGAACTGCATCGATTCTAAACTTTAAAACAAATCACATTATAATTTGTATCTTCACCTGTGTCCGTTGCATCAGTGGAATCTGCATTGGCTGTTTCGATTCAGATTGGAGTGCCAAGCCCAGGCGTGAGATTCTGGCTATTTCTTGGGGCTTTATGCACTTAGATACCTGCATAGTGACCGAAATAATCCGAATCCGCAGAAAAGGCGATGACATCATTGATCCGTATTTATGCTTGGGGTTAGACTCGCACATCTCGATGATGAAACTATACTTGCGAATGCTCCTTTCACATGCAATTGGTGCTTCTCCTGCTTATGGAACAGGTAGGGGATGTTGCCATTAGCTCAGATGCTGATCAACACCTCTGTCCCGCTCGTCTGCTTTTTTGGGTCTGGGTTGGACCGTCTTCATTTCCCATTCATTAACCCCGAGGAATAAAATTATGAAAACAATTGATAACAGCGAAAGCCAAGGGGAGAAAGCAATCAGAGTAAAAAAAAATAGCAAACCAAAAATTCGCATGGCCATGCTTAAAATTCTGAAGAGAATAACCAGAAGCCAACAACACCAAAATCGATGGAAATAGTAAGCCAAAAATAAAATTATAAAAAACAAAAACAACACAGCAGATGCCATAAACAACCAAGAAGGCCGCCATCAAAAACACAGCTGACGCAACAAACAATCAAGAAGGCCGCCATCACATCGCCTGAACTCTCAAGTCGAACTCTACTCTGTTCTGCGTCCATAGCCACCGAAGAGACCATAACATTACATGAACTCCCTATGCATCCGAACTGGAGCTACTAGTGTAGGGTCGTCCGAAGCTCATGTGGCTAAACTCTCATATCACCATCATCATCTGCAGTCTCTGTCTCTGCTGCTGCGTAATTAACCTCACATTAGCATTCTGAATCTGAACTTAATGCGAATGCCATCATTCTTGACCATCATCTCATCTCTAATTTTCTCCAACCAAGAAGGCCGCCATCAAAAACACAGCAGACGCCACAAACAATCAAGAAGGCCGCCATCACATCGCCTGAACTCTCAAGTCGAACTCTGCTCTGTTCTGCGTCTATGGCCACCGAAGAGACCATAACATTCCATGAACTCCCTATGCATCCGAACTGGAGCTACTAGTGTAGGGTCGTCCGAAGCTCACGTGGCTAAACTCTGAAATCATATCACCATCATCGTCTGCAGTCTCTGTCTCTGCTGCTGCGGAATTAACCTCACGTTAGCATTCTGAATCTGAACTTAATGCGAATGCCACCATTCTTGATCATCATCTCATCTCTAATTTTCTCTGCGTCGCTTAGTGTCATCTCTGCTGTTGGCTTTGTGGTGTTGCCGGAAGTACATGATCTTGTGCAAACCCCGCCCTCCATTTTTGACAAGAAAAACGGCCTGGCAATTTCTGGCTAACCCCGCCCTCTTTTTTCTACAAGAAAAAGGGCCTGGCAATTTTTGGCTAGAAGGAACGGTCGTGGACTCAAGGACCGAATTATCTCGTGATCACAGCTTCCCACCTTCTTAGGTTTGCCCGGCTCGGCTTCTCAATTAAAAGGAATTCAAGGGATTCTTCCCAGAGTTCTGGAACACAATGTCTGAAGCTCGGAATACCGAGATGCTTGAAATACCCTGTCGCTTCTTCTCGGCTTAGGAGTCTGTTGAAAACACTACCACGACATCAGCCTCTGCATTGTGCCCAGGCCAACCAGGGACACATTACTCCTCTCCCGCCAGGCGTCCAAACTCGAATGGCATTTAATGAAGGCGGTGATTATATTTGTTTCATTATTTGTTTTTTTTCAATTTATGGTTTTTCTGATTCAACCATGCCTTCTAATAATGACATGAATTCAAATGTTGAATATGACGCGTGGCACCAACACAACAAACCTGATTTATGTTTTTTTTCAAAACAACCGTTTGGCTTTTTTAAGCCTGCCTTCTAATAATGACATGAATTCAAACCTGATTTATGTTTTTTTTCAAAACAACCGTTTGGCTTTTTTAACCATGCCTTCTAAATAATGACATGAATTCGAAGGTTGAAAATGAACCACTTGGCACCAACACAACAAACCTAAATTATTTTAAGATGAATAATTAACTTAAAACGACAAAAACAATAAAAAGAATAAACAATACATTTGGTGGATTAAAATTATTGCATTTTAAGTCTTCAAAAAATATTTTGAATAGGTTTCTCACTTATTACACATTAACCATTATGGGATTGAGGAGATGTTTGGCCTAATAACACACTTTTTATGAATTAAATTTATGAGAAATAATATTATAGAAATTATTTATATAAAGTAGATTTATTTGATTTTGTAATATATTTTATTTTAGTTATTATATGTGATTAGTCTAAATTTATGTTAGTTTTAGATTTATTAAGTATTTAGAGGGATTAAAATAGACTATATTAGAGAATAATACTATGGAAAAAATTATGGGTTGTTAAAACTAGGAGTTCAAAAATTTCTAATGTTTCTATATTAAGCTAGAGAGTACATCTTGGCATGAAAATAAAAAAGTTAAAGTTTTTAAAGATCCAAAATTTTGACAATTTTGATTAATTCAAAATTGGGTAAAATCTGCAAGGACATTGTTCCACTATCTAAAGATCTTGGGCTATTGGTAAGACTTTGCTTATAATTGAAATTTCTAGGGTTATTGGTAAGACTTTGCTTTAATTGAAATTTTTAGGGTTATTAGTAAGACTTTGCTTATAATTGATATTTCTACTAGATTCTTGTAACACACCCCCTTACATTCATGACCTAGAAGAGGTGGTTATTAGGTAGACCCGACTCCCAAGGTGCAGTTAAGAGAATGGAATCTACAAATTTCTCTCTCTTTTTTTCAAGGACAAATTAATTCTCTTTGGTTCAAGGTTCTCAGAATCAATATCTAGATGCTCATCAAGATCCTAGTCTTATCTAACTTATGCCCCAAGAGTTGTATCAACAATCACAAGACTTTAAAATGCTTTGAATAAGGAAGGAGGTCTCAAGATTTCATGAGAACTAAAGTGAAGATCGAGTTCTAAAGGTTAAGGTTTTGCAATAAAGCAATCTTGTCAAAACCTTGTTGTGCAAGACCTTCCATGATAATTTACCTTGTCAAAATTGTGGACCAATGACAAGAGATTAGTCAAGTTGGTGAAAATAAGGTATTGTCTCAACTCCACCAAGGTTCAAAATTCAAAAAGTGGTTGGCATGCCTTTGTAAGTGTGGCTAATAAGTGTCAAAACATTATAGACGTTGATTTGAACCCAATGGACTTGATTCCCCTTTAAATTGAAACTACAAATGACACCCCAGCTGCACGCAATGGCCTAATTTTCCAGAGTTTAGAATCTCAAATAATTTGCTTGAAAACATCCTCAAATCCTAAAAGTTATGCTTTGATTAATGAAGTAATCCTCTTCATCTTGCTATCGATGCTAATTTGTAGAACTTTAGTTTTTGTGGGAGTGACTTCTATATCATTTTTCCATTACATTGTACTAAATATATTAGTTAAATTAGGTTTTCTTAAAGATGATTTGAGAAATGGTCACTTATGTTAGGTGACTACTCTTATGACTTTCAAGGTCTAACTGTTCAAGGACAATCCATAGTATTTGTAAACAATGTTTTGCTTCTCAATGGAAATAATATGCTATCAAAGCAAAGAGAAGAGTTGCCTCTCTTTCCTTTCTTTGACTCTTTCCATATCAGTTATTACAAAACTTGAGACTTTTTTCCTAGACTACATCACATGATATCATTAATGCTTGGACATCCCAAGGCATAAAAGAACAAAGGCTTTTAACAAATGCTAAGTTGTAAGTAAACCCAAGAGTTATAGAGCATGGTGAATGGAGGGAAGGAATCCAAGTCTCCACTATAAAGGCATAATTAGAAGTTGGGAGAACAAACACTTATCTACACAATGCTTCAATTATCCTCTCCTAAGCATGTCGAACAAAAGGGTATGCATGGAAGTGTGAGATGTTAAACATAAGCAAGTTTAGAGTGCACGATGAAATTCTCGAGTGCTCTTTGGAATGTGAATTGTTATATATAACATATAACTTATAATATGCAAATGGTTCTTTGGGCATGCTAATATCAACCATGTTCAACTCAGTGTCAAGAATTTTAATATTTTCAACTCAATGTGTGATTCTATAGGGAAATATAAGTTCATTTATTCAATTCTTGTGCCTAATGACTATTTAAGATATAGACTCATACAATAGAGGCAGGGTATTATTTTATGAAGAATAGTGGTAGTGACATCCTTTTCAACAAATGTAGCATCATTTTGTCTTGGTTGTGTGATCTGAAATAGGTGGCTGACTTGTTTTGTTGTGCAAGCACCTTTTATTCCATTTAAACAACTTAAGGATCGTGCTCATACATCCAATTGTGCAACAAAATTCTTGTGTCGATTTTATGTGTTTTTTAAGTGCTTTATTTGTGAGCAATTTAACAATTATATAACCGATTTAAAGCATGAAAAACAAGCATAATTTGCAGAAAAAATAACCAGCAACTCACAACAGCAAAATAATAAAGGAGTTCAACCTCAACATTTGGGCTACATCTCCTTGAGCCTCCGTCAATGGACTAACTCTCTGGGATTAAAATGGTCAAATTCTTTTACAAGCTGATGCTCAACTCCATTGGTTTTTCAGATTGTACCAATGGGCTCAAAATGCCAAAATACTCTTAGATTGACTATTCAATCACTGGAAATGGACCATGGCTCCCTTAGGCATGATCTCTTCTACTAGTGGCCTTGAGCTTCCCTAAGCTATCATGTGGCAAAAACACATGTATAATTCTTCATCTGCTCATGAAACTTGTCTCATTGTTTCCAGAACATGTCAATCATCCAAAATACACTAGTCATTCTCTCAGAAGGGCCTCTGGCTCCTCTGGCCATGCCTCCAACACCTGGTGGCCCTTGGCTCCATGAAACTTCTCTGTAACATTTTCGCACCTAAAAGTATCCAAATGCCTCTTAAAGCTACACCAATGGCTTCGGAAGGTCCAATACAGTCAAAATTGATTATTCATTTTCAAAATTTGGCTGAGTGATGCTCAAGATAGAGCACATTTAATTTTTCCCCAATTTCCTCCACTAAATTTGGGGAGACTGCCAGCTAACATTCCAAAAATAGCAAAGCCGCTAGTTTTGGCGCGCTCCCTAAAAATCCACTAGATTAAATGCGGATTAATTAGAGGATAAGTAGTGTTTAGCAGATAAGATAAGTACAATTTATATGTGCTAATTATGCTTAGTAATTAACTCTGGTGCTGGTCCCAACGCATTCGGTTAAATATATGTTGGCAGCCTTCTATTTTAAATATTCTTGCTATGGTATAGCACAGTCGGCAATAGTTTATGGGGGCAAAGGTATGGGGTTCAAACCTGATCCTGCTCCCATGACTACCAAACTTTTGCCAGAACTTTATAACGGATTTTTGGCAAAGTATTTAATACAAAGAAAAACAAAAAAAATACAATACGTGTATTTTGAGTTTGCTTATATGCGGAATTGGTATTCATTTAAAATTTAATATAATATAATATTATTTATATATAGCATATATTATATTATATAATATATATAATATGTTTTAAAAATATATAATATTTTATATTTTATAATATATATATATTTAATATTAAATCATAATTAAATAAAATACAATTCCACTTTAAAAAACATTAGGAATTTTTCCCCCACATAGATTAAACTCACGAATTTGAAAGTACCACTTGTCACAACTTTATTGGCAGATAGCTGAAGAATATTCTTAAAGATTATTTTTTTGCTCACTGGACTGCCACATCATCTTTGGACCTATTTTGCCCATTTTTTCCCTGTTTTGGAAAGCGAACAACAGGCCCTAACTCACTCATACGAACTCGGAATTTGATGAAACAAGTTGCGTTGGAATCCTAGTGACGAGCTCTACGCTCTCGTCTTAGTTTGAAGCATTTCCGACCACTTTGATTTTTTAGCAAATTTTAGGCCATGATCCAAATTTTGATCATTGTGATTACCCCATTAGCACATGTATAATTGGATGACTATGGATAAATGCCTCATATTTTTGGAAGGTGAAAAAAACTATGTTAGAGGGCCACTACAATATAAGTCATCATTTAATTCCCTCGTGATTTAGCCAATAGATTGAAAGTTTTGTTATTTAAATACTTCCAAAAAAAGCCATGTTGGGAGGGAGTTGTTGTTAACAACTTTCTTAGTTGTCCTAGGATAACTGGTCAATTAAACCAGTCTTTAAATAGTGTCAAATATATTGACCATTATGCTGCAGAAAATTGCACCATTGAATTAGTGTGGATCTAAGGATATATGTCCACTAGAAGAGAGTATGAGACCTGTGATACACCATTATGAGGTTATTATTGCTCCTTGAGGAATCTCATTTCATTAAGCAAATGAAGAATCGAAAGTGTACATAGGATGGTATAGCTGCTTTACTGGTCTTTGTTTTACAATTTTTTCCTTGTAACAAAGAGGGTACAAATAACTATCTTATGAGTTATGTCCTAATGTTGTAAGTTCTAGATTCGTGACTCAGGAATGTGTTACTCCCTCGAGGCAAGACTAGGCGCACAAGCTTATTCTCGATTCATATTCTTCACCATAATCCATAATACATGTCATATATGGTTTCATGGACGTAGCATAAACTACATACATAACATTGTAACTTATGCACCATGTTATTTAAACATAACATTACTTAACCCAATAACCACATTCCAGGCTTGCATAAAAAACATTATATATCATAGTTATATATGACCATGACACACACACAACATGAGCATCCCATTATTCATAATGGATGAGGGTGATTTCATTTAGCAAGGAAACTTACTTTACACATTGTCATGAACGCAGATGGGCAATTGAGTTTGGGACAGTACTCACCTCCCAACTATAAACTTGTTGCAACCTAATTTCTTGTGCAATTGTCACCCCTGAACTTGATTCCAAGCTTGAGAAGATTGTTCAAGGACCAAGCTGCTAAATAAACCAAGGATTCCAGAGGTCTAATCTACCTCCGCCCTTTAGGCATAAGAATTCTCAAGCACAGGCTAGTCTAGGGCTCCAAAGGTATGCTACCTTCGCCCACCGACCAATGAAGGAATCCATAGGTCTAATCTACCTCCATCCTTCAAGCATAAGAATGATTAAGCACAGGGTAGTTCAGAGATCCAAAGGTATGCTACCTCCACCCACCAACCAATGAAGGGATCCAAAGTTCTAATCTACCTCCACCCACCAACCAATGAAGGGATCCAAAGGTCTAATCTACCTCCATCCTTTAGGCATAAGAATGCTCAAGTACGGGCTAGTCCAAGGCTCCAGAGGTATGCTACCTCCACCCAAAAAAAAATGAAGGAATCCAAAGGTCTAATTTACCTCCATCCTTTAGGCACAAGAATGCTAAAGCACATACTAGTCGAGGGCTTCAGAGGTATGTTACCTCTATCCACTAGCTTATGAGGGACTCTAGAGGTAATGGCCTCCACCCTAAAACAGTGCAAAGACTCTAGAGATTTAACCTCCCCCTAATTTGTTGTCACAGTAGTTCACAATAAGTATATTATTTCACTGGCCTTGATGTTCCGTAATGTGTTTCTAATAGTAATTATGAGTTGGACACTAACTTCTTGGGCATCAACTGCTACTCCACCAATCACTGACGAGTGCTTTTGATGATAGAGTCCATATCTTGTGTTAGTAAGCCTCTTGGATTACTCTGTGATTATCAGCAAGGAAGCCTCCAATTATTGTATAAAGTTGCACTAGTGCTACAACTACACCTCAACTCTGCATGTATGATTCTCGTTGCATTCTTGGATTACCTTGAGCTCATCCCATTTCAGCTAAGAAATCTTAGTCACTGTACAAGTATACGTTGATGCTACAACTATACCTCAGCTCTGTCTGCCCAATTCTCTTTGCCACAAATTGCTTCTTGTTTGTGGGCACATTTGTGTTTCTCCTCCTTGTGTACAGGGTCGATATCTTGATTAAACGCCCACCCTGCAAACTCCAAAACCTGTATATTTTTACCATCTTCCTTTGATGATTTTCCGTGACTTTTGCTCTGTCTCCCTCCTTTCTTTATCCTTGTCTCTTTGTGCATTCTTTCCAACTCTATTTGCCCCATTTTCTCTTGTTTGAATTATGCATGCTAGTAGTTAGTGCCCAGTCTGGCCAAGGCCCTCTAGACCAATCAAAAGTGTCCCATCTATCCTATGTCTCCAAATTTTTGTGGTTATTGGATATGTCATCAATGGTTGGTTTTTGTGTCTGCCAACCTAGTCTTGTAGGGCGATCAACTTAATGCCACTTAGCCTTTTTTACCCTAGCATGCCATTTGTCAGCCTTTAGGGCCTATGCTACAACAAACAAAATATGTTCATGTTGAGAATCTTCCCAAACCTGGAACTAATTATCCCTTTGCCATGCCCATTTGTCTATATTTTTCTTTCAAAATATATACAACATTGATAAATGTGAAAGGTGACTGAGCCTATCACAATTCCTATCACACTTATGGTAAGAAATAGTCTCTTCCCTATAAGATTAGCTTACTTTTACAAAAGCTTTGACAATACTTAAACACCAAATAAAATTGCCATAAAATATGCTTGCTCTTGAACCTTGTTTTCAAAACATCAAGGCACATATGACTTATTCATTAGATCTTAACACTTACCAAAATGCTTGTACATATGTCATTAACCATACTAAGAGATGGAGGGGTCATGTATCTAAGAGGGATTGTTGGGTAATTTAATTCACTGTTAAATTACTTGTATTTATATGTCAATCTAGGTAAGTGAGCTTGTGAAGTACACTGCACCATATGTGCTAGGAGATTGGCTTTCAATATTTATGCATTACTGAAATGAATTGGAAACATCAAAATGAAATTAGATTTTTTAATATAAACTATGAAATTACTAAGTTTTTGAAAAGGACATTAACGTTAAACTAAAAAAAAAAACATAAATATTAGATTATTGATCTAAGAAAACATGAGATTCTACCCTATGAAAGCATGGAGAATTTGTTCTAAAACTTACAAACTTTAATTTATGGTATCATGAACAATTTAATCTAAGAAAGTATAAACATTTAATCTATGGAAATCCTGAGTTTTTAATATATGATAAGCATAAACAATTAATCTATGTAAAACAAACCATTCATGAGAATATGAAAGGAATGGAAAGCATCTATATTATTCTCACACATCTCGAGGGGGCCCTCCCGAGGACTTTAAGATGTTGAAAACTCGTATCAAGAGAAGAGATCTAAATCACCAATTTCATTCAGAGTTGCGCCATATAAAAATTCATATTCAATGGAAAAAAATAGAGTTCTTCTCCTTCAATAAGCAACAACTATATCAATTAAGATCACCCTTGACATCTCTGATCTCTCCTCTCATCAAAGAGACTGCAATTTATAGAATTTTGAGACAATTAACAAACTCATAATTTTCTTGCTTGAGTTTTGGTCATGAGATCAAATCAAATAAAATTTCATGGATTTTTGGATCAAAGATCAACCCATATCTAATCAAAATTATCTCTATGCCACGAATTTAAAAACCGTATATCCACGTAATCTGCAAAATAAAGCTCCAAACATCTCAAATGGTAACGAATTTAAGAAAAATGCTAACTAGCAACCTAATTAGGCCCGTGATGAACAAAACCCATGTTTTCGTTTCCTGAAATTAGGTTTCATTTGCTCAGAAAACATGTTTTAAGTTGACTGGTAAAAACTGTTGTGTTTTCCCCTTGATTTGATGTTGGAGGTCGATTCATGCGAGCTGAGTGGAATTTTACCAATAAAAATCCATATTGGAACCTTTAGGAAGAATGCCCATGTGCCATATTTCCTTCTAGAGTGGTTCTACTACCTCAACCATGGAGAAAACTACGGAAACTGTAGAAACTTGAATCACAACCAAACGGAGTAAACCATGCATAATTCTCCTTAATTCATTAAAAATAATACAAATAATAATAATAAACCATGTAAATATGTATGCAGTAATTTGGTGCGTTTATGAAGAAATATGGTTTAAAATGATGACAATGGGTGAATGGAATGATGCGAAAATGGATGGTTTCATCAACAAATTTATGACAAATTGGAGGCCCAACATCGATCATTCTTGATGCTAGAGGAAACCAAGAAACAAAATTTGCATGAGGTCTTGGGGAATCTTCAAATAACAAACTAAAGCTTTCTCTCTTCTTTAGGGCTTACTCCTTGCATCTGAATTGGGAATAAGAAGTTTATTAGTTATCTAGGATACAAGTTTAATAATCATACACTACTTTTGAAAACCCTCCCTCTTAACAATATGATTGTCTCCATTGTAGCTTGATCTCATGAAGAAGCTAATAATATCAAAGAGATCTCATTCTTTTAGGCTCCTTGAGATCAAAATTTGTCAAACAGATAATCAAGATAATTCGGGCTCACAACTTTAAAAGAGGGTGCTAAAGAAAAGAGGGATGATATAGTATCACCCCATCCCTTAGTTATCTCATTATCAAATCATGATTGGTGCCCTCACATTAAGTAACCACATGGTGCACAATCAAGATAGATGGTTTGAATTTGAGGTGAAGGGATTGAACAAGACTTGTGTATAACCCTTTCACGTGCACGCTCTTAACTCTAGCCTACCCTTTGAATGTCGTGCACGCTCTTAACTCTAGCCTACCCTTTGAATGTCGTGCACAAATTTATTTTAATGGTGTTGGGATAATGGAACCAATCACATAGTGCACTCTATAGGAAGGATAAATTACAACAATATTGTTAGCACCTTCCCCTATCAATGGATATTCTTTGGAACTTAAGCTCAGAGGATTCTAACTCAGGGTTACATGTTTTGGTTATTGGATATTAGCTCTTCTGTGTTGAATTCTCCTATTGGATTATGATAGTTGGTTGCATATTTGAGGTTAAAGGTCCACTCTATTCATGTGTCATCAATAATGTGGATGATTTTATTATTTGTAAGTGGTATTTATTTTTTGGGGGCTCTGGTGCCCCTATTTTTCTTTAGGTCCTTTAGTTTAGGTTTTCCCTTAGTTGATTGGGCAAGCAACATGGTGTTTATTGTGTCTGAGTCTATTTTTTTTTTTGTAAGAAAATTTGGCAAGCCCACTCATTTATGAGTTTTATTGATTACAGGGAGGCATAATGTTGAAAAGTGTAACTAGGTCAATCTTCATGTTAACTATGTAATTATATACTTATGTAAAGAAGAAGTCAAAAATAATAAAATGTATTTATGTTTTACTTGCTTCATGGGTTTCATGAGCAAGATTTTCTCATAGTTCTATAGACTTCTTCTTGATGTCTATTAGGATTTGTATTTGAGAGTCATGTTAATGAAGGGTCTAGTCAATAAATATGCTCCAAGATCTTAACAAAATACCATGAAGAGATTACTCTTGAAAGATGCAAGAAGATACCCTTATAATCATTGGATTAACTGTCCTTCATGTTGGCCTATAATCATCTATGAATTTGTCCCTCTATCCTGCTGGCTGGTCGGCCTAAATATAGTTAGATTGTCAACATAAATACCTTTTCTATGGCCCATTTGTGAACATGTTTTTTCGGGCATCCAAGAGACAATTTCATGGATTGTTAAAAGGTATTTCAGTGCATATTTTTGGGAAGGCTTTTCCATGTGAAGGTTGAAGAACTTTAGTATTAGTTGCTTGATATATAACAATGATGTTGTGCGGATCACTCTGAACAACAAGTGCGGATACCTAAAGTATAATAAGTGCAATTTTCTCCAAGTATAATTGCGGATTTCATGAAGCAATTATAGGGTATCAATTATGGATGTGTCACAACCTCTATTTCAGATACCAGAGCAAGAAGAAGGTGCAAATATAATACTGTTGTAACCACATACTGTTTCATATTTCTAGAGTTGAGAAAAGGTCCTGAAATATATAAATTTTAAGGGCAATCTAGTTGAAGGCTGTGGTTCAGTACAATGAAGATAGTGACTATAAGGGGAAAGCATTATTAAAGGAGAATAAGAGTCAAGAAGGTAAATATGTGATTTACCTTCCTAACTTCAATATAGTCACAAGTGTATGCATGGTAAAAAAATTCAGTTCCGATATTTGACTGAACAATAAGTGAATCTTGGAGACCGAGTTCTCTAGTGCATAACAGTGCAGATTGTTGAATAAGAGAAGTATCAAGTTTGAAGGATAGTGACAAGATCTTGGAGACATTCCTAAGTCTAGGGTTTAAGTCTGGGTCGTGTTACTTGTCATTTGAAGATCTATAAGAAGAATTCTTTGCGAGTTATCCTCTCCAAGAGGGAGAGGTTTTGCCCTGGCTCTAGGAGCCTAATTTTGTCTCGTGATTTTGATAATTGACTTGATGAAAGACTAACCAAACTAAATAAAAGAAGGCATAAGTAACTCATGTAAGCTCACAAATAATTATTAAGAATAGAATTTTTATTAATCATCAACCCTCCAAATTCTCAACATGGTATCAGAGCTAAGGTGTTGAACTCAAGGGCTGCTTGACAAAGGAGACACTCTAGGAAGCGAAGATCAAAGTTTGGGTTGGAAAATCAAATTAGTTTGAAAATGAAGACACTCTAGCTACTTCAAGAAGTATCTCCTATCTCATTTAAAGGATCAACTCAATCAAGAAAGTAATCTTTTCCATCAAAGATTCACATCCAAGACTTTGTTAAAAGGAGGACCTCAACTTCTAAAGATATCCTTCATCAAGGATTCAAGAAATCCTACATTGAAGATTTCTATCTTAAAAGAAACCCTTGACTTCATCCTCAAACATCATCAAGAAAGCTGCAAGCCACTCTACTCAAGTAAGTATCTATGACCTTACTTAAATTTGTCAAAATGACTTATTGTAAAGAGAGAAACAAACTAGTTGGGTCATCAAAATTTAATGCATGGAAGAAGAGGATAGATTTGAGTTTAATTGAAAACGAAGTTATGGAATATATTGAAGGTTCTAAAATCCAACCTCCAAAAGAGTATGCTCCAGCTCATGCCAAGTACATGAAGGGAGAAATTAGAGCCCAGAGGATTCTCATAGAATCCATTAAGGACTCTCTCATTCCCTATGTATCAAAACTAAAGTATACTAAAGAAATATATAAGAAACTGGTGGAGCTATTTTCTGTAAGTACCGCAAGAGAAGCAATTTCTCTGAGACAAGAACTATATAAAATGAATTTATCAAGGGAAGAAGGAATCACTCCATACTTTATGAGGATTTCTGAAATAAGAGATCAACAGCAGGAACTGGGAGAAGTAATGTATGACTCTGAGATGACTACAGTGGTGTTGAATGCTCTACCAGAGGAATGGGGAAACTTAACTTCAAGTTTATACGGGAAGAAAGAAGCCACTCCATTCCATGACTTATGGTCTCTATGTAAAATAGAGGAAACAAGACTAAAAGCCAAAGCTGATATAGGACCAAGTGAAGAGAATCAAGCCTTTGCAGCCACATATAGGAAGAAAGGAAGATTCGGAAAATTTGGTCCTCAGACTAAAAGGAGGAATATGGACAATGTACGATGCTTTGGATGTAATGAGCTTGGGTGTTATAAAAGAGATTTTCCTAAATCTAACAAGGACAAGAGGAAAGGGAGGAAGCCCATATCTTAGATGTGAGGAAAGAACCAAATGAAAATAAATCTAAGCAAGAAGAAGCAAGGGATCTCTATTATGATTGAGATCATCTTCCCCTTTAAGAGATTTCAGTTGGTTGTAAAATAGTACAATAGGCAGCCATGTATATTATAACATCATGATACAAAGCATATTAGGATCTCTTGGTGAATCAGCTCTGGGAAAACCTCTTTGATAACATTACTATTGGAAAGCAGTCATCAAGATCAAGGGTCATCATGGAAACTGAATTCTGGTATGTGATGACATATTGATGGAGCAGACCAAGGGAATGAAGTTCTTCATTCTAGAGAAATTCTACAAGATGACTCAAGGTATGAGGTTTGTATACATTTATATGCTGACACTGAATGTCGTGAATTCATGTAATATGGTTGCAGGTAATAGACTGTTGAGATTCGACAAGATGATCCTATTGAAAATTAAGCACCTACACTAGGATGGAGCCTCAGGCTATTTTTAGGTGGAAGTCTATTTTTAGAATGGATGAGCAAATTCTATTTATAGAGGAAGTCTATTTATAGATGGTGAGAAAATTCTATTTATAGATGATGTTTTATTTTTAGATGTATGTGTGAGTTCTATTTATAGATCGCATGCCTGTTTATAGATGCATGTCAACTATTATTATCCCTTAATAATAGTTGGACAATAAATATTAATCTATTCTCATGGAGTACTTGGAATCAATTAACTGAAGTGGCAAACCAGTTAGTTGAAGGAATTTCGAGTTCAAAGGTTGGTTGGTGGGACATGCAAGTGGACTTAGTTGTAACTGAGTGATTCAAAGTTGTAACAGAGTTGGATGTGTATTTATGTGAGTTGTAAAGTAGTTTAACTCAGTTAAGGGAGTTAAACTCAGTTATGCTATTTGTAACTGAACATACACTAGTGAGAGATCAGTGAATTAAATATTAAATTAATTCACATGTAGTGATATCACATGCAACTAAAGATTTACTATTGTTAACTACATGCATGTCAGATCCAGTGGAGACCGAGTTGAGATGTAGGTGAAAGGGACAGTTGACCATCAGTTGTACTATATTCGATTGCACTTTTGCAAGCCAAACATACATTGGATATGCTCATGAGGATTGGGTAGTCAAGGAGGTCATGATTGCATCGAATTGGTCTTTGTAATCATCTTGAATTGCGTAGTAGAGGCAGATTGTTGTGAGACAGAAATTTGGCTAAGTCATTTGCCAATTTCTGCAAGACAGTGTGAGACGATTGTATATTGTACTGAGAGCTCTTGGATTAGAGTTTTGTATGAGATTGTTTCATGATCCATGATATATACATAATATATGATAGTGGGGTTTTTAGCTTTATGCTTTTTCGGTAAAACATTTGTGTTATGTGTGATTGATCTTTCTTCTTGATATTGCAATTAGCGATCGTGTTTTAAATTTCCGCAAGAATTTTTGTAGAAGTGATTATGTATTTAACAATGGCATATAATTTTTATATCAGGAGAATCCAGGAAATACATAATTGTATTAAAATTTCTACATGGTATCGGAGCATAGAAGATTGCAATTTTGAAGCAGGAGCTGAGTTTGTTGGTGGAAAAAATTCGAATTTGCTGCAAGAATTTCTTGGTGCGACAATTGAGTAAACATTGAAATGGCTTTCAATGGCTTTCAGCTGGAGTATGCACTCGAGGGAAACTCAAAATACATTGCCCGGAAGGATAGGATGGAGGCAGTGCTTGAAGATAATGGCTTGAAGGAATTCATCGACAGTGATGTTCCTAAGCCCACTTCGATAGATGTTGCATTACTCGATGCACGGAAAAAGAAAGCAGCGAAGGTGAGAAGGATTCTATTGGAAGGTGTACGAAACCACATTGTCTCAAGCCTTCATGGGAAAGCCACTCCATATGCTATGTGGAAGGCTTTGACGTATCTTTTCCAAAGCAGCAGTGACCATAGGAAATTGGCACTGAAGGATAAACTCAGAAAGATCAAGATGGAAAAGGGCGACAATATTCCAAAGTATCTCACAAAGTTTGACCAATTTCGGAATGAACTGGGGAGCGTGGGAATCATTTTTACCGATGATGATTTGGTGAGATTGGCTCTCTTGGGACTTCCTAAGAGTTGGCACAGTTACGAAGACTCTCTCAACGGACGGGAAAAACTGTCGGATTGGGAACGATTGTGGTTGGATCTAGTGTAGGAGGAGTTCAGGGGGAACACCAGAGATGGCTCTTCATCAAAGCATGATGATGAAGAGGATTGTGCTTTGGCTGCCAAGGCAAGGAAAGGGAAGGGGAATAAATTCCATTCAAAATCTGAGTCTAAAGGCAAGAAGCTGGATTTGTCCAAGGTGAAGTGTTTTCATTGTCACGAACATGGGCATCTCGCCACTAACTGCCCACATAAGAAGAAGAACAAGAAGGTTTCTGGAGTTGCAGCTGGCGAGGCCCTTGCCTCGAAATTTGAACCTGATTTCTCTTTGATCGCATGTATGGTGTCAAGTGCATTAGTATCGATGTGGTATCTTGATAGTGGTGCTTCCTTCCACACGACGGGAGATAAGGATCTTTTCAATGACTTGGAGGAGAAAGATCTCCAAATGCATATAGAGATGGGCAACGATGGATGATACAGTGCGACTGGCATTGGTACCATTACCTTTGAGAGGGATTCAGGTAAACCATTTCAATTGAAAGATGTTATGCATGTTCCAGGTTTGAAGAAAAACTTAGTCTCAGTCACGATGTTGGAGGGCAAAGGCTATGACGTTGTTTTCAACGATGGAAAAGCTTTCCTGGGACATAAAACAACGGGTCAAGCCAAGAGGATGGGTATTCGATTTAATGAGGTATATGGTTGCGCTTCCATGATGGGCAAGGCATAAAAAGTGGTGAGTCGGGATGAGAGCGAATTATGGCACATGCGATTGAGCCATCTTCATCATGGAGCCTTGAAATTCATGCAGCATATATCTACTGGACTTCCAATGGGAACACTTGCTCAGTTAGATCAGTGCAAGGGTAGCACCATGGGGAAGTATGTAAAGTCCACCTTTCATGAAAAGGAGAACCGTGCTTCGATGATCCTAGAGAGAGTTCAAACGGACGTGTGTGGACCATTCTCAGTTGCTTCAACAACAAAACATAGGTATTATGTTATTTTTGTTGATGAATTTTCTCGTAAATGTTGGATCTTCTTCATGCATAATAAGGATCAAACATTCTCAAAGTTTTGTGAGTTTAAGGCATTGGTGGAGAAAGAGTCGGGGAAGCAAGTGAAGGCTCTTAGGAGGGATAATGGTGGAGAATACATCTCTAACGAATTCAAAGACTTCTGCAGCAAAGAAGGAATTCAAAGAGAACTCATAACACCTCATAACGCACAGCAAAATGGGGTCGCAGAGAGGGAGAACAAAACGATCGTGGGTGCAGCATGAGCAATGCTACATGATCAGGGCCTACCAATGCATTTGTGGGTGGAACACATGCAACACTGTGGTTTATGTGAAAAAATGTTGTCCTCATAGAGTACTTGGCATGAGTACACTTGAAGAAGCTTTCACTGGTAAGAAACCGGATGTTTCCCACTTTAAGATTTTTGGCTCATCTGTTTATGTGCATGTGACCAAGAACGCCAGGAAGAAGCTGGATCCGATTACTAAAGTTGGGATATTTGTGGGGTACACAGAAACACCCCATAATTATCATGTGTATTTTCTTAACAGTAAGATGACCGTTATGCAACGGGATATAAAATTCGATGAGGGGAAAGCCATGCGGTTGTGCCTTGAGAGGGAGTTGGACTTGCATGCGGAGGAGGAACTGTTGGTTCCCAGATATGAGTCTCTAGATGTGGATCAACCACAGGAGGAGGTCCATGGAGTGGAGGATTCCACTCGCGTAGAGCCAAACATCAGAACTGGCAGAAGGCGTACCACAGAAGCTGAGAGGCTGAGACTTGATGCTACGTAGAATGTAGGAGTCCCTACTTCACAGCGTAGACAAAGACAGACTCTTGGCTGATTTACTGGATACATGGCTCTCATGAGAAAATGTATTGTGATTGAGCCATCTTCCTTTCAGGAAGCAGTGCAGGAGCCCACATGGGCAGATGCAATGGTGGAGGAGTATGACTCCATTGCCAGAAACAATGCTTGGGAAATTTTTCCAAGGCCAGTTGATAAATCAATGGTAGGTTCAAGACGGATCTACAAGGTAAAGCAAACTGCTGATGGGAGTGTTGAGAAATACAAGGCCAGATTTGTGGCCTGGGGCTTCTCACAGATTGAGGGGATTGATTATGAAGAAACCTTTGCACCTGTCGCATGGTATTCTTCCATAAGGACCATCCTCGCTCTCTCAGCACAGATGGGTTGGCACATTCATCAGATGGATGTGAAGACCGTGTTTCTCAATGGGATCATTGAAGAAGAAGTGTACATTGAGCAGCCTGAAGGATTTGAGATCTTCAGCAACGAGTCGCATGTGTGCAGACTCAAAAGAGTGTTGTATGGCCTGAAGCAAGCACCCTGTGCTTGGTACACTCGGATAAACATCTATTTCACCAGACTTGGCTTCACCAAGGGTGAGGTAGATGAAAGCCTATACCAAATTGTGGTGGAGGGTATGCTTTTAATCATTGTTCTTTATGTTGATGATTTAATACTGATTGGCGATGAGTAGCTGATACACTCATGCAAGGAGGACCTTGCAAAGGATTTCGAGATGAAGGATATGGGCCTCCTTCATTATTTCTTTGGATTGGAAATATGGCAGCGATATGGTGAAATTTTTGTGTCTCAAGGCAAGTATGCAAGGGAGATACTAGGTAAGTTTCACATGGAGGGCTGAAAACCCATGGATACTCCTCTTCTAGGAAATTGGAGGAAAGAGGATGCTACATCTAGAGAGGCAATGGATGCTACTATCTATTGACAGTTAGTGGGTTCACTAATGTATTTAGTGAATACAATACCTGACATATGCTATGCAGTCAAGCAGCTTAGTCAAGCGATGGTTAAGCGTACCAAGCTCTTTTGGAAAGTGGGCAAGCATGTCCTGAGATACCTGAGGGGCACATCTGAGTATGGCTTGTGGTACAGACAGATGGATGAGGTGAATTTGCATGGCTTCACGGATGCAGATTAGGCGGGCAGCCCAACGGACAGAAAGAGCACATCAAGAGGGATCTTTAGTATCGTATCTACAACTATATCTTGGTACAATAGGAAACAGAGATCTGTGGCACTTAGTTCAACAGAAGTGGAATAAATGGTAGCAAGTCAAGCTGCATGTGAGGCTATCTAGATGAGAGAGATCCTAGTTGTTTTGTTTGGTTCTCATTTAGATCTCACAGTGATTCATTGTGATAATCAGAGTTGCATTAAACTATCGATTAATCCTTTTTTTCATGATATATCTAAGCATATAGATATACGGTATCATCATATCAGAGATTGTATGCAACGGAAGATCATGTTGCTTCAGTACATTCCTATAGAGGATCAAGATGCAGATATTCTAACGAAGGAGCTCACCAGGAGCAAATTCGAATACCATAGAGACAGGATCGAGGTGAAAGATAATCCATTTCTTGTTGAGAGGGAGTGTTGAGATTCAACAAGATGATCTTAGTGAAAATCAAGCACCTACACTAGGATGGAGCCTTAGGCTAATTTTAGAATGGATGAGCAAATTCTATTTATAGAGGAAATCTATTTATAGATGGTGAGAAAATTATATTTATAGATGATGTTCTATTTTTAGATGTATGTGTGAGTTCTATTTATAGATCACATGTCTATTTATAGATGCATGTCGATTATTATTATCCCTTAATAACAGTTTGACAATAAATATTAATCTATTCTCATGGAGCACTTGGAATCACTTAACTGAAGTGGAAAACCAATTAGTTGAAGGAGTTTCGAGTTCAAAGGTTGGTTGATGGGACATGCAAGTGGACTTAGTTGTAACTGAGTGATTCAAAGTTGTAACAAAGTTGGATGTGTAGTTATGTGAGTTGTAAAGTAGTTTAACTTAGTTGTGTTAGTTATAACTGAAGATACACTAGTGAGAGATCAATGAAATACATATTAAATTAATTCAAATGTAGTGATATCACATGCAACTGAAGATTTACTACTGTTAACTACATGCATGTCAGATCTAGTGGAGACCTAGTTGAGATGTAGGTGAAAGGGACAGTTGACTATCAGTTGTACTATATTCGATTGCACTCTTGCAAGCCAAACACACATTGGATATTCTCATGAGGATTGCGCAATCAAGGAGGAAATTCTTGCATCGAATTGGTCTCTGTAATCATCTTGGATTGCGTAGTGGAGGCAGGTTGTTGTGAGGCAGAAATTTGGCTAAGGCATTTTCCAATTTCTGCAAGATAGTGTGAGACGATTGTATATTGTATTGAGAGCTCTTGGATTATAGTTTTGTATGAGATTGTTTCATTATCCATGATATATACATAATATATGATAGTGGGGTTTTTAGCTTTATGCTTTCCTAGTAAAACTTATGTGTTATGTGTGATTGATCTTTCTTCTTGATATTGCAATTGGTGATCGTGTTTTAAATTTCTGCAAGAATTTTTGTAGAAGCGATTTTGTATCTAACAATGGCATATAATTGTTAGATCAGGAGAATCCAGGCAATACATAATTGTATTAAAATTTCTACATATACTTCCATATTTAGAAGTATGATCTATGAAGGAGGATCTCTCGGTGCACTGACAGGTGAAGTCAATATAATATGTATCCTCATGGAATATGAGGTGGTTGTATATGAATGAGGTGTGCAAGTTCTTGAGAATGAAGAATGTGCAGAAAGGAAGAGATCATGAAATGCAACCATGTGTAGAGGCAGTTATCATTTGGAAGCCAAGAAGATACAACTAGGAGATCTCCTGGGAGGATATGTAGACTCTGACATAAGTCTGGTAAAGAAGAAGACCCTTGACAAAACATATCATTAGGAGATGTGTTAATATGAATAGAGGATGCCGATGCCTACATGAAGATATCATGGTGAATGGCCATCACTGAGGTAACTTTTTGTTTTAAAAGTCCATATGTATATGTTTATCTCGATGAATTTGTGCAGGGTTGCTAATCATGAGAAAGGATATATGATCCTTGGAGATGATTCGAAGGAAAGCGACATGGCATAACCATGAACCAGATGAGAAAGATAGATGAATCACTTTCTATTAGATGACATGACTCGTGAATGAAAGTGATGGATGATCTGTGCACTACGGAGCTAAATTTCAATATTCCTTAATCTCGAAATCCATGACATCAAGGGGAGGAATTCTTCATGAGTAGTTGGGTGTCTCACGATTGCTACTGCAGGTCCCTGATTGAGAGGGAGCCTGGTGTTCAGTTTCATACTTGGAAGAAACTGGGTAATTCCTAAGAATGAGCTTGGGTACATT
This sequence comes from Pinus albicaulis, assembly GCA_034641835.2. Taxonomy (NCBI): domain Eukaryota; kingdom Viridiplantae; phylum Streptophyta; class Pinopsida; order Pinales; family Pinaceae; genus Pinus; species Pinus albicaulis. Next base: position 6,562 of record JAXQQM020090374.1, on the reverse strand, counting down.
CCTTATACAGGAATGAGTACATTCCCTTGTGGAATAGGTCTTCCCGGGCTGAGAGGGAGAGAAAGACACATCATTCTGGTCTTCACTTAGGAAGACAGAATGGAAGATTGGGTAATCATCTGACATTTGATACTCTTTGAGAATGTGTTAGGGCATTCAAGATAAGAGTAGTCAGGGATCAATATTCTTTGAGGGCTAGCTACCCAAGAGAAGAATAGTCCAAGAAGGTCATACTTTGGGAACACTCGGGTGGAGTATGTACCTTGGAGAGAAAATGACTATGTTGTCTATAAGTCATGTGTCTCGCCAACATTGTAGCCTATTGTCTCGTTGAGAGATGGGGCTGTTAGTTAAGGCCTTGCACTAGGAAAATGCTGGTTAATAGGATGCTATATAGATGCGATTACCAATCTGATTCTTCTTATGAGATTCTTCAGTTTGAAAGTGACCGTGTACCCGTATGAATACCTCCCTAGTTAAGAGGGAGTGTTGAAAAGTATAACTAGGTCAGTCTTCATGTTGACTATGTAATTATGTACTTATGTAAAAATAAGTCAAAGATAATAAATTTCATTTATGTTTTACTTGCTTCATGGGTTTCATGAGCAAGATTTTATTATAGGTCTATAGACTTCTTCTTGATGTCTATTAGGATTTGTATTTGAGAGTCGTATTAATGAAAGGTCTAGTCAAAAAATATGCTCCAAGATCTTGGAAAAATACCGTGAAGAGATTACTCTTGAAATATGCAAGAAGATACCCTTATAATCGTTGGATTAACTGTCCTTCATGTCGGCCTATAATCACTATGAAGTCGGCCCTCTATCCTGCTGGTTGGTCAACCTAAAGATAGTTAGACTATGTATATAAATACCTTTTCTGCGGTCCATTTGTGAACATGTTTTTCGATCATCCAAGAGATAGTTTTGTGGATTCTTAAAAGGTTTTTCAGTGCGGATTTTTGGGAAGGCATTTCAGTGCGAAGGTTGAAGAACTTAAGTATTGGTTGCTTGATATATAACGGTGATGTTGTGTGGATCACTTTGAACAACAAGTGCAAATACCTGAAGTATAATAAGTGCGGGTTTCTCCAAGTATAATTGCGGGTTTCTCCAAGTAGTTATAGGGTATCAATTGCGGATGTGTCACAACCTCTATTTCGAATACCAGAGAAAGAAGAAGGTGCAGATATAATACTGCTGTAACTACATACTGTTTCATGTTTCCAGAGTTGATCAAAGGTCCTAAAATATATAAAGTTTAAGGGCAGTCTAGTTGAAGCCTACGGTTCAGTATAGTGAAGACAGTGACTATAAGGAGAGAGAATTCCTAAAGGAGAATAAGAGTGAGGAAGGTAAATCACAGGAGAAAGAATTATTAAATGAGAATAAGAGTGAGGAAGGTAAATATGTGATTTACCTTCCTAAATTCAATATAGTTGCAACTGTATGCAAGGTAAATACAATTCAGTTCTGATATTTGACTAAACAATAATTAAATCTTGGAGACTGAGTTCTCCAGTGCAGATCAATGCAAATTGTTGAAGAAGAGAAGAATCAAGTTTTAAAGGATAGTGACAAGATCTTGGAGACATTCCCAAGTCTAGGGTCTAATTCTGGGTCATGGTACTTGTCATTTGAAGATCTATAAGAAGAATTATTTGCGGGTTTTCCTCTCCAAGAGGGAGAGGTTTTGCCCTGGCTCTAGGATCGTAATTTTGTCTCGTGCATTTTGATAATTGACTTGATGAAAGACTAACTAAGCTAAAGAAAAGAAGACATAAGTAACTCATGTAAGCTCATAAGTAATTACCAAGAAGAGAATTTGTATTAATCATCAGCCCTCCAAATTCTCAACACATAAGACATTTGGAGAAAACTTCACAGGGAAAAAGAGTCCATCCATTGTAACAAGAACTTAATTTTCTAAATCACAACAAAGCTTCACGAGAATGAAAATTATTGTTAAACTTAGAATTCATAATTATGACGACTTTGGCACAACATAAACTGCAAATCAACTCTCTCGAAGTAGAGTGTATGATGCTCAACAACCTAGTCCACAATTTGAGTAAAAGTAATCATTCAACGACCTCAAATTTGAAGATGTTAACCAATTCTATACATCTATATATTAAGAGAATAACAATATATATCACATGCTTTATGACATGGACAGTGGCAACTAGGAATCAAAACCAACTAATTTTATTTGAAATTTGTCTCACCTCTACTTTCTTTAGTTTTGAAGGGGCATTTTATGAACAAACTTGTGTCGTTGCCATGGGTTCACCCCTTTCCCCCGTGGTGGCTAATATTTTCATGGAGGACTTTGAATCCAAGGCCTTTTCCTCAACTCTATTCCAACCCAAGCTTTGGAAAATCTTTGTGGATGACACTTGCGCCGTCATGTCTCATGGCAAGGAAAAGTTGGAGCTCTTTTTCCAACATCTTAACAATCAATCTAGTTCCATAAAGTTCACTATGGAATGTGAATTTGATGGTATCATTCCATTACTTAACGTTATTATTTCAAAAAGAGATGATGGTTCTTTCTCCCATCAATTTTTTTCAGAAGAACACTCACACAAAGCAATATCGTCATGCTAGTTCGCATCATTTCCCTGCTCAAAAGCTAGGTGTTCTCAACACCTTAGCCACTCGAACATTAAGTGTTTCTGATGAAAACCACCTCAAATATAAAAAAACCCACCTCCTGAATGTTTTTAATAAGAATGGTTATAGTAGGTATAACTAGTGTCTTAGAGCTTTCCTTAAGGCTGAAAAAGGTCTTAGAAATAAAAAAGATCTTAAGGATCGGTTTTCTGGAGTGCATCTTTTGTTTATTCAAGGGACCACTAATAAGATTGCAAGGATCCTAAAAAATCACAAGGTTCCTTTGACATTTAGGCCCCTTAACACTATTTGAAGCTCTTTGAGATCAATAAAGGACCCTGTGAACCCCAAAGATGGGAAAGGTGTTTACATCATTCCATGCTTCTGTGGGACTCCACACATTGGCGAAACTGGTAGATCAATAAATCAAAGGATTTATGAGCATGTAGCTGACATCAAACATGGAAGATACCGCTCCTTTGCTTTGGTCGAGCATGCGGAAAAGACAAATCATCACATCTGTATTGAAGAGGCTATTGAAGAATGTAACTAGGTCCAGTCTTCATAACTTGTACCTGAATCAATACTTAGTTCTTTCTAAAAGAATAAATAAAATAATTTTATATTATTATCAAATTACTTATTAAAGCATGGGTTTCATGCTTGGGTGATATTTATTTTAGTTCAAAGTCCCAATTGTGGACTTACAGGTTTTATTCTAAGTCTACAGGATTATTGCAAATTTGAATTGATCCATATTGGGATTTTGAATCATGCAATTAGGTCAAGTATTGAGTAAAATATGATCTATGAAGCCTCCACACCAAGTGAGCCTTAAGGTGATCAGTTCGGCCTCAAGCCCAGTAATTCAAGCTCATCTCAAGCGTATCCATATAGTGGAATCAAATTCACTTGGAACCATCTCGCTCGAACACATAAATTCGATTTTGAAGCTGCAACAAGGAAAATTTGTGAATTGGAGAAGAAGGAATTTTTGGATTCGGTTTTGGGCAAGCTTATAGAGTTGAAGAAAATAAAAAATTTGGCATGACTCTCTCTGCATTTCGAGCTATATTTTTGGAGATCGAAGTTCTCAAAGTTTTATTGCAATAGTTGTTGCATCAGGTGTTGCTTCCAAGAGAAGAGGAATTCAAAGTTTGTTTTGTTGAATTTTGCTGCTTGGAGAAGTTGTATTGGGCCTAAATCAAAGTCTTTGAAGCTAGATCGAAGTCTCAAGAAGCAAGGTCGAAGTTCTAGGTCATCATAGTGCTGCTATTGTTGCTAGATTCAGGAAGGATCACAAGGAAGGTTGACTTGGTGTGGAGGAAGTGTGGGTCAAGGTATATAGTCTTAAGAATCACTATTGAAGGAAGAATTATTGACTGGGTTTTCCCCAAGAGTGGGGTTTTGCCCTAACTACTAGCCTACATCTGGTGTCCTTGATCTATGTGTATTTGCTTTGATATATTTTTTTTTTATGAACTAATAATAAGAAAGGTGAGAAGAACATAATAAGAACTAAATAATATCACAAGTAAATAATCAATAACAAGAGGATATTTTTGCCTTTCTGATTCTTTAACATGGTATCAGAGCTTTGGTGAAAGAAGAAAGAAAAAGGCAGTCTCAAGGACTTGATCAAGGAAGTCATAAGAAGTTCACTAGAGGAAAGAAGTCTTCACTATCTTATGTTATACAAACAAATCCCTTCTGCAGACATAAGCGATGACCTTAGAATCCTAAAGGAAAACTAGAAGCAAACAAACATAATAATAGCTCTTTCTCTAAGCTAACTTTATTTAAATCATTAAAACTACAGAAGTGGAGTGGTGGTCTTACCTCCTTGCAAAATGCTTGATGAAGATCCCCGATCTGTCCCGTTGTAGTTCCTCGGCGGTTTGATGAAACCTGCAAACACAAACATACAAGAGACCAAGGGAATATGCAATATAATGATCTAAAACAAGCTCAATATAATGATCAAGGAGATAAGAAATTAAGATTACTTTAATGAATACATAAATAATATAATTCATTCATAATTCCAATAAGATAACACAATGAGAAAAGGGATTCAAATGTATTAATTCAGAGATAAAAGAAGATCCTTACAACCTTGCCTTGATGTGATGAAGGTTCCTCCCAAATGCCTCTAATCCTTCTCCATGGATCATAAGCTTCCCAATCCAAAATTATCAACATAAGACTATCATTTGTGAACTCCCCTAACCCAACAACCTCAACTCAATTTATAGGACAAATGGAGGAGGTTTCAGATCCACAAAAGAGGGATGAGATCCATTAATAGTAAGATTAGTGTTCCATGATCCAAGGGAATTAACTCCATGTTTAGATGGTTTTGCTTGAATAGATATGACTCAGAAACTTATATTTGGGATATATCGGCCCAACAATTCTTCCAAAACTTATTTTTTATTTTTACTTTCCTTTAAGTCATTTATATCTCGTTAGCCACCTATAATATTTTGTTATACCAAAAGGTGGCTAAGATCTTTTGTGCTCCAAGGAACAATGGTCACTTTCAATTGTTGGCTCTTGAAGACTCTGAAGGCCTCATGCCTCGTCCAAAATCCTCACTGTTCGTCCCATTTTATACTGTGGAATTTCTCGCCTTGCCCAATCGAAAGACCGCCGAAAGATTATTTCTTCCTCTTCTCAAAACCTTTCATCTGCTCCCCTTTTTCTCCATCAAAACTACCTTGTTTTCATAAGTCCTCTTCTTTCCATTTATGAAAAAATTCCCCTTTCATAGTTAAAAACTCACTTTTTAACTATTTCGAAACCCCCCGATCATATTATTTCCTCATATAACCATAGAGCCCGCAATTGGGCGATAAACCATTAAAAAATCCCTCTCCGATCAATATTTTCCTTTGTAAACCCAAAAACCCACTTTCCGAAAGTTTTAAGTTAAAAACTTAAAACCACGTGATAAATATAGATGGGTTGATTGAAAAGAGCAGATCGCACAATCGCAATCAGAAACAACACAAATGGGTTGATCAGAAAGACCAGGCTCAATGGCCCGATTACAATTGGCCCTTGTCTTTATACTCCCGGGCATATTACATTCCGTGAAAACCACCGGCCCCGCAATCGGGCGCCTTTTTTCCTTTACTTATACATTTTTTGCCCGATCCATTATAACTTGTTTTTATTGCAAAAAAATTGGTTTTCATATGTTTAAAGGTTTTTCCGCCGGTGCGTAAGTCGAAGAAATCCTGACCGTTGATCTAGTTCTTCGATCCAATGGTCCGCGCACAATCGCATCGCAACTTTTCCTTATTGCGCAATCGCATGCCCATCTCTGCGACCTCCGATTGCCGATCCCCGATTCAATTTCGACTGTCGATCTTGTTCTCAGATCGACGATCTGCGCTCAATCGCAAGTTCCCTCCGATCGCAATCGCAAGCCTTCCCGTCTCACTCCCGATTGCGATCCGCCGATTCCATCGCAGCCGTCCATCTTTCGGCATCCGGCGGCGACGGCACACCTTGGTCCCTCCGATTACATCCTATCCGTTCACCGCCATCCGACCCGTCATCGCTGATCGCACCGGGTCGCCCGAACGCGACCGCAAGCCCGTCCCACGCTCTCCCATTTCAATCCAGCTCTCCATCTCCCCGATGATCCCACTTACAGCTTTCAATTCCGTATCACAAGCCAATTTCATCCCCTCTCGCCCTCCCCGATCGCGATCCTCCGATTAAATCCGAGCCGTCCATCCTCCCCAGGATCCAACCCGCTCCTTGCCCCTCCCATCATGCTCCGTGTCTGCTCAAAACCCTCTCGATTCTTAGGTTTTATCGCAATCTGATCCCAGATCACTAGGCCGTTCAATCGCATTGGAAATTTACATCGCATGCACTTGCCTGCCACCCCCGATTGAGATCCTCCGATTAGATCAGGACCGTCCACGTGTCCA
>JAXQQM020060093.1:0-44109 GCA_034641835.2 Pinus albicaulis | reverse complement strand
TCCCCAGGCCATTAAGGTGTAAAAACGCATTGGTGTGTTAAAGTCAAACCATACCGGTGCATGCAACCCTTGTCCGCCCGACGCGTATTTGTTGGTGACACGTACTGGGCGTTCTAATTGGTATTGGTATTTGGTGACATGCTCATAGGTCGTATCAATGCACTAGTGCGCAGTATCATACACACGCACCAATATTCATTTTCTATTTTTTAGAAACAAAGAACTGTGACAGTGCAATTATTAGGATTTTTTTAAAATTCATTATTCAGAAAATGTCAACACATATCTTATAACAGTATTAATATCAAATAAATTTTTATTAGTGAATTTGAATGTGATGCTTGGATGAATTTGTTATGATTTCGCATCGCTTCATTATAATATTTAATCATCCATATATTTAATCAGTGGTGTAACATTTTCACAACGATAATGGAGAACACAATAGAATAAATTAAAACGTATTTTATTAGATATATATATATATATATATATATATATATATATATATATATATATATATATATATATATATATATATATATATATATATATATATCTAGGAGACTATTTATCATACAAAATGGGACAGTTATTGGTAACCCTTTGTCTTTCAATTTGGACACTATGTCCATTACATTAAACAAAATGTCTGATTTCACAGACAAATATTTCAAAAAATGCAATGCCTTGCTTGATATCCAAACATATTAATCATCATTCTTCATTGGAACGGATATCATTGATCGAGCTACTTCCATGACTTGGGTTATTTGGAGGAATGTTTTTTTCATTGTGTTGATTGTTTTCTTCTTCTTCAAGTTCCATCTACAAACATAAAAATAAAGTGTAATGAGTATATTTACATTGGTGAGAATAATGAAATTGCAATATTAAATAATATACATCATTGTAAATCGAGAAGAAATGTACCATGGCAAGAATTGAATCGTGAACTATACACATTCTTTCAGAACCAAATTTCGTGCCTTCTTTCAACAATTCTTTTGTTGGCGCAGTTATGTACTTTGTTTCTTGCAAATTTTATACCCCATAACAAATCATATATTTAATATAAAATATTTTTTTGTTATATTAATTATAGACGGAGCTAAGTAAAACAAGATAGATACTTAAAAATTCCACAATTAATTTCTGATATGCCAACATATACTCATAACCCATATTTAACCCAATGTCAATCAATTATTATGATGGTTCTTCTTTGTATGTTAGCACATGTTTGAAGACATTCAATGATGATTGTTGTAAAACAACTATACAAAAATGAAATCTAGTTAAGTTGTTATAAGGAAGTAACAATTACTCACAAACTTAGATATCAACCATTTTCTTCCTTGTCGCCCTGTTTGATGTGCTGAATGGGTTCCATTTTCTTTTCTTTTCGGCAAGAAAATACTTGAAAATTAATATTTAATGCTATATTATTTACTTATTGTACCTAATCGAAAAAATCAATGATTACATATTACATTTGAAGCACGTTGTTGTTGAGATGGCTCCTCGTGCGATGCAATTATGTCCATTTCTTTGACCATCTCCTTGTACACCTTTTTGGGCATTCTTATTGGCATATTTCTGATGTCAGCTCATTCATCCTTTGAGATTTTCATAATCTTCCTGAAAAAGTTACATGACAATAAACTATTTAATTTTTATATTGATATATGAAAATTAAATATAACAAAAGTGATATTTATAAATGATTGCTTTGTAGTAATATATACGTATAATTCTATAAAAAAATTTAAAGGAATGTTACTTTTTCAATGCTTATTTTTTGTTGTTGTACATTTTTTCTATTAAAAGTCTGACATGTTTCATTGACCAATTCTCTCGAAACTCTTCCTGTAGTTTACATAAAATTTGGTTCTTGGAATCATTGAATTGATTTTTGTATTGTAAGTGGAAAAAACGTCTATACATTCATTCCACTAGATCCCTCAAATTTTTGTAAAATTTTTTCCTTCTTTTGTTAACCTCCAGCACCACTCCAGATGAGCTAAGGAGCAAGTCATTTTCATTTGCATGTTCTATTTTTTTTATTTTCTTAGAACAACATTCCTTTTCTTCGTTGTTGGTCCCTATAGAAAATTAAACATATCTGAATTAATAGATTGTTTGAAACATGTTATCTAATATTTTTAAGTATATTATTAATGAAAAATAAAAATAGAAACTCATATTGGATCAATAGTATTTTTCATTCACCTGATTCATCCTTCTGCAATTTTTCCATCAAGATTTTACGTTCTTCTCGTCTTAGATAAGAAAAAATGTTATCGAGCTTCGTCATTTTGTGGCTCTGCATGACACATACTAAACAATAAATATTAGTTAAACTTACATATAGTTAAAAAATAATAATTTTTGTAAAGAATTTACAAAGAACTTGCTTTTTTCTTTTTTGGATGTGCTATTAGTATTTTTGTTACTTAAACTCTTGTTAGAATTATTTTTATCAATATAAAACATATACCATTCATTAATATATTTTATAAATAAATCACATAATTTTCAGGTTGTTAGAGTCGGTATCTTCATCCCTCCATCAGAGATCAAATTTCTCTTGTTGCATTTCATTTTAGGTGTCTCATTCAGTTCAGTAAGCTGCATTCCATTAGGAGAATGGATCATCTGACGGTAGGGTCTTGTCACTCATATCCCTCATGTCTTGTACCTACTAGCCTATTCCTGTTCATCAAAATCATGTACAGTCATGTTTGGTCTCCTAGTTGGCAAAGTGTCATTTTTGGGTTTTTAGTCTCATTAGGTCTAGGGTTTAGTTGATCAGGTCTCAAAATGCCTAATAATGGTTAGCAGGCACATGAGGAAGCTTCAAATAAGGTTTCAGTGCAAAAAAAATTCATCATCATAATGCTTGATAATTATTTTTCTTCAAAACTATGTTTTGAAGAAAAATTGTCTATTTTATCCTTTTGTAACAAATGCAATGATGCTCCATTCGCAGCCCTAGTCGCCTTTGCCAAAACTCCATGCCATCCATTCCCTGCAAGACAGACAGAAGCTCATTATTCAGCCCAAAAGCACAAAGGAAACAAAACAGATTTTTTAAAGTGAAATGTCAAAGTTTGCAACATTACAAAAGTGAGTTTTATGAAATGAAAATTAAAATTTTTCTGTATATAAGTCATTGGTCATGTTCAAACAAAGCTTATTTGCACTCAAAAGAGAAAGATTGAAACAAGAGAAAGTCATGTTGAAGGAAAAGAGTAAGTTTGAATAAAAACTGGGCAAAGTGAGGTGCGCGGCGCATAGGCTGGGTGTCGCGATGCACTGGGCAGGCGCGGCGCATTGGACCTACCTCCGCAGTGTAAAAAATACACTGGCGTGGCGCATTGGAGGGGCGTGGCGCATTGGGTTACTTGCGCGGCGCATTGGGCCGAAACATCAAAAATTTTCCATTCTTCTCCAAACATCAAATTTTCTTGGTCGCTCCATGCTCGAGCAATTCAAAGCCACTCCTCTATTGCTCATAACTCGTGCTTGGTGTTGATTATGAGATTGGTTATGAAAATTTGAGTACAAAACTAAACCCTATTATCTTGATTGAGAAGTGCTTCCTTAGGGTTTTAAACTTGTTTTGGTGTCAATCATTCTATTCCCATCACCTTGTTTTTCCTCCCCCTCACTATTATCTTGACATCATTACAATCATTCCTAAGCCTATCTCCCTATCCCTAAAGTCATTTCATTTCCTATTATTCCCATTTCCCATTTCACTTGATTATAGCCCATCACTTTCATTACCCCATTCCTCCATATTCCCTCCCATTTGACATATATTTGGAAATCAAATCAAAACACCAAAGTTCTCATTATCATACAAGACAACACATACCTTGAAAATTATCATGGAGACGGATACTTCTTATGACCGAGACAGTGACTCTACAACTGAATTGCATGCACCAAGAAGGCATTAAGGCGGCGTAAAAAGTATGATAGACTCCAAATTTTGCCTGAAGCTTATTTGGATCAGAATAACACTTGATGGTGGACATTCAGCCCAAATTTCAAGAAATTTGGGAAAATTTTTGTCAATTTTGATTTTTTTGGCCTTAACACAGATTTTTCCGCCTGACGCGTAGCGCCACTTGGCGCGCACTTATAATTGGCAGCTCCTCTTGAAGAAAACTTTGAATTTCTGGATTTTTCATGAAAATTAATGCATGCCTACCCATTACCTAAGGATTTTGACAATTTTTGGGTTGCCTGAAGGGTCAAAAACACCCTAAAAATGGCCTTTCTGCCACTTTTTGGACACACAGAAAGCAGTGTTGGGAGATTGGATTTTTGGAGGGGAAAATGGCAACCAAATTCAGAAATTCCACTTGGGTTGGAAAGTAGACAGGCATATATTTCCAACGAGATATGCTTCACTCAATTTTTACTCTACGAAGGCCCTCAAAATCAGCCTCAAATTGGTGTTTCGCATAGAGATTTCAAGTGCGGCGCATTGGGAATTTTAGCCTAGTTTTCACTCAGCAACTCAGATTTTCGCCTAGTTTTGGCCAGTTTGACTTTTTTATCTCCAAATGTGAAACTCTTGATGTAACTTGATGTAATTTCATGACTTTGATGTAATTTTGGCACATTTTTACTCATCCAAGTAGATTCATTCACCAAAAAGTGAAATGTAACTAAATGAATCAGTTTCCTATCTTATAGAGGCAAGTTGTTTCATTGCCTATTTTCCAGTTCTTAGTTTAGATCTTGTTGAAACAACTCCTAAACTAGTGAGCTCGACCCCTAGAGGCATGGGAATTGTTAGGCTTGTCTATATCTTGTATTTTCTCAGTCATTTTCAGAGGTTGGACACTTGGGATTGCTTGGCACTTCATTGTACATTTCATCTCTACAATTTTGGCAAAGGAATAGACAAGGGTTTGCAGCACTCTTTGGGATCCATGTGGCTCTATGTTTTGATGGTGTATTACTCTCTGTGATTTTAATTTCACTGATGTTTTATGTGTATCATTTCCCTTCTACTTTCTTCTTAAATTAAATAAATGAGTGATAAGGTGGAATTCATTAGATTTCTTTACTCTTGTAGCAGGGTTTTGTTTAAATTTTCCATGTTTTCATGTTTGAAGAAGAGTTATTGAAAGATTCTTGCTCTCTTCGGCTCCTCAGAATATGAACTATCCATTCATTCAATCCAAAGCATCGAAATAATTACCTTCCTTACCACCGTCGAGAACTCTACAAAAACTGACCTCATCCGGACCCAAAGCTGCCTTTCCCTTTGATTCCAATAAAAACCCCCAAAATCAAATCAAACTCCTTTACTTATATACCTAGCCTAAAAATCAGCCTTTATTTCAAGTCATCTCAAGCCCTATTGATTATCTTTGCTGAAATTGACCGGGCCCTCTCCCCGATGCAGGTAGGGCTAGCAGCCGGATTAAGCGTGGTTTGATGTTACCTTTGAACTCTCTTGCCTTCTTTCGGCTTTGAGGTAGATTTAGGCAATAACACAATTAAAAAAAAAAATATCAAGAAAACGGTGCATCTATATAAATTAAATGCTTGAATTAGTTTATATTTTAACCACACCGTTATGAATTTAAACCACTTAAGCACCGACAAGGGAAAAAAATTAAATGATAACGGTGTGATATGTTACATTTTATTGCAGAGCACTACAATAACAACACGGTACGGTGCTCTTTGTCAATAGGAGACCCGGTGTGTTATATTAATACAAGAGAACCGATTAACATAAACATAAATGAATGGAAAATTGTTTTATTAAACAATTATTTTTTTCAATACGATCAAGTGAGTTATACTAAAAGCGTGCACTTGTGTGCGATATTAAAATAGATTGCCGATTAATAAAATCTATTTTTTTTTAAATCGTACGAGGGTGACGGGGATTGGGATCCGACTTTGCAAGTGGTCCCATAGGTTAGATGTCAAACACCTATATATATAGTAATACAAACCCTATAAATATAAAATGAAAATCCCTAATTGTTAATTTTTTTGCGGTCCGCAAACAAGAAGAAGCAAAGGGTTTAACGTAAAGAATGGATTTTTTTTCTCAATTTTAGTAAATATAAATATGAATAAAGATTGTATATAATTTTATTAGTAAAATTCATAGTAAAATTTAAAATGTTTACTATGAATGTATTAAATCCTATAAACTATAAAAAAATTATTATAGTAAACTTTAACATTTTACTATACTATAGGTTTTTTGTGTGAATCACCATATGTTTCAAATTCGATTCTCGAATAGTACTATTGTTCGAAGAGTATTTTGCTGCTCTAATTCTCTGCTCGAGAGGTATGTCTATCGCGAGAAATCCCTCCACGAAAATTTTTACAAAATTAATGAAATAATGAATAGCTTTTACTATTTAAATAACTTTCTATGAAATTAGATTTTGAAAATCATTGTCCTCATTTTCGAGTTTACCATTTTTTTTTTCACTTCAAAAAATAAAGTTGCGTTTTTTTCCCCGTGTTAATTGTGCTTGTTAACTAACCACACGGTGCATCAATAACAAACCAAGCGGTGCGATTAGTGCATTAGCGATAACAATAACTCCTTTTAAGGCACATAAATTACTTTTAAGTATGTGCCAAATTTATTATTGATTTTCTCAAATGCGAGGAGAAAATCTCATAATTATATCAAATGAACAATTCTTCAAAATATAGCTCGTTCCATAATATTTCTCAAATTCCATCGCGATTTCTCCCTATCCATATCTAGACATAGTGCTTTAGATTTGTTATATTTTCATTATATAATTGAATTTAATTTTTATCCATTTCAACCAACTAAATAAAATTAATGTATACAAATTTAACGAGGTTCATGTAGATTCATAATCGAGTTGGTCCACAAAAATATTCAAACAATTCCAAAACATTGGAAGCTCTTATCCATGACGGAACCGCAAGGCACGGTTGGTAGATGAAAATGGACGGCCGCTTCACCTACTAATTGTAACATGCCATCTTCTAGCCATAATCCTAGGACAATGATGGTAATAATTGTTTTGGTATAATGTAATTATTTCAACGTCAAACTAATTAATCATGCATTGACATGCTTACTAATCATGTTCAAATATATTTTTTGAAATTATTAGGATTCTAGTGATGATAAGTGACCTACCTACCATCTTCCATTTCACCCCACATTAATGTGAAATAGAGAGAAGGATGAATTAAGAGAGAAAAAATTGGAGAGGAACGATACCAAGAATGGTTGAATCAGCCACATATTCAATTCCCATCACATACGGATTCACAATTAGGAACGACTACAACAATAGTATTTATTCACAAGTTGGAAATAGACGATCAAAATAAGGTTTGCATGGATGATTACCTAAGGGATACGACTTCCATGGAGACAATGTTATTATATGCATTCGAGAACAATGATCAGCTATGGGATGATGCTCCATATCGTTGATACCTTTTCGAAAGCCTTAAATTCTCGGTAGAAGTCTACCGGTTGGGGACAACGATATTATTGTAAAACTTGAAAGTAAAGTTTGGCTTGTCGAATGCATGTTTCTCGGAAATTTTGAGGTAATTGACCATCAATTCCCTTATATTTTGACAAATATTGTCACACAATCAACTTACAAATGGTAAGAATTTTATGAACCTTAATAATTATTGGCATTGTACATTTAATATTTTCCACAAAATATAGGTTATTAAAAGATAAAAAGGTTCTTCCGAGTGATAATGTATTTTCTTGGTAGCTACGAAGAGGAAAATAAATTGTTGAAAAATTTGTGTTAATTTTATATCATATCATGCATGTCCAAATGATTGTATTATATATAGAGAATATGTGAACAAAGGGTATGTCGAAAATGTGGGCATGATAGGTATGATAAAAAAAAGGGGTAAATCATGTGGTCCTCCTTTTAATATATTGAGGCACATACCTATAATCCAAAAGGATTCAAGGCTTTTTCGTTAGAAAAATTATCTATGTTCACAAAGGGATGGCATGCCTCACACAAAAGTGAGTTGGGAGTTATGCGAATCCCAGCAGATTCATCAACCATGAAGCATATAGAGGATACATGGCCCGAAAAATTCAAGGATGATGTACAAAGTCCATGAATTAGCATAGCCATGGATGGAATCAACCCATATTCCCTCTAGAACACCAACTATTTTTTTTGGCCTATAGTAGTGATCGATAACAATATCCCAGATGGTTTTCCATGAAGAATGAACATCTTATGTTGGCTCTCATAGTCCTAGGTAGAAGACAAGTGAAGAATATGGATGTATACTAACACAGCTACTAGTAGATGAATTGAAGGAATTATGGGATGGGATAAATGTATACGATGTATCAATACCCACCATCGCAACGAAGAGAGTTTACGTTGTATGGCATATGTGCTTACACAACACATGATTATCAGGCTTAGGAGTTTATTACGTAAATTACATATTTTTTTATTTTTATATATGTAACAATATTATTTCTATATTGATTTAATTCATTGTAATTGTTTTGATATTTATGATATTATTTAACATGACATGTGTTATCGCTCCCCATTTTGCTTCCCAAGGATGAGAATCGAGGCTGAAGGAAGGTAACCACATACCAACTTTTAGGTCGGGTAGCTAGCCTACCAAGACCGAGAGAGGGCTCTCTCAATGTCACTTTGTAATAAAAGGGATGAGCGCGATGTAAAAATTTTTAGGCTAGTTATGATGCTCATTAGAATTAAGTTTTTGTTTGTTTTGGAGTTTTGTTGGATAGGAATGATAATTAGGAAACTAGGTCTAGGGTTTAGGTATGAATTCAAGAGTTTGGTTCTTGAGAGGTAAGGACAAGGTCAGGTAGGTAAGCTTAGCTTATGCTAAATTTTTCATTGTTTATGATTGAACTTAGAGGGATTCGGGAATGAAATTAAAATGAATTCATTCATTAGAAGAGCGAGAACATTTCATGAAAATCTTATAAAAAAACGAGCATATAAACATTATTTGTTAATAAAGCGATAGTACTTAGCATAAAGAAGCATATAGAGAAAATGAAATAATATAAAAATTCAACATCATGAGTTTATAAATAAAAACGGATGCTCAAAATCATACCCTTTGAGTCTCAATGCTATGTACTTGCTCTCTTTGATTCCATTAGCAAAAGTTTATACAATAGATCCATATAGCTCTTAACAATCCAACCTCTACAATGACTTGATATGGACTACTTATATAAAATAGAGTTCATGACACCTCATAGGGTTGAAATCCTATCCAGCTCATCATAATTACATTATATGAGTCATTTCGTAGAATCTAGGGGTGAAATTAATCACGAAACTTAGCTAAATACTAGGTGTATTGTCCTCCTTCATTAATTACATGTTTCCTCATAATAAGAGGAAAAAACAAACTCAAATAAATCAAATGACACCTCATAGGATGAAATATCAAATTTTGAAGTTTTCTGGCATGACGGTTGTCGAAAGGAATCTGTCTGAAAACTTGTCTTGAATTTAGCGAAGCGTCACATTTATGCAGTAGAAATGGAAGTGCCTATTCAAGGGTAGTTTTACATAAAAGAATCCAAATGCAAGTATGAAGGTTATCTTGATAGCCCTATTTCTAAATTCAATGCCTTAATTTGATAAAAAAAGCCAGGTATAAAGAGATTGATTTTTCCCAACCTCACTCCGAAGCACCACGCCTAGTAAAAAACATTGAAACGGAAAGAGGCAATTTTTGAGTTTTCTCCACAACCAGGGTGTCATGAAAACCAGACTTGATATGAAATTTTTAGGTGAAATGGCATCCAACGATGTAAGACAATGTTCGTTTGATACAGGAAAGCGTCGAGTAGTTGTTGTGTCCTTATATTAATGACCAAATTTCTAAAATTGCCAAAAATCATAATTACCAAAAAAACACGATGCATAACAATAGGGCTTAAATATGGATCGCTATCTCTCAAACCATCGCATGTTTTCAAAGGCGAGGGAAGTTTTGGTTCTTTGGCACATTATAAACAAAAATCTCCTCACATTTTTTCAAAATATGTTCCCATTTTCTCGAATCAATTTTGAAATTGATCGCTAAACATTTGCGAAGTGTGGCGCAAATTTAGCGAAGCGTCACACTACTTTGAGAGGGATCTTGGAGGTCTTCCCGGAGAGATTTTGGGCTACAAAGCGAGTATGGTTGAAGAAAACATTTTTATTCTACTACAAATGGAGTCATCCAGTAACGCAACCCCTTCTCCAAACCACAAACATTGACCTAGAAATGACATCTTCAAAAGTGTAGAAAATGGTCTAGAGCAACTTCTGTGTTTGAATTCCTCTCAAATAATAATACTGTGCATAAAATAAAGGACAATTTTTTCTTTGGCCTATTATTGACAAAAACTTCTTTCATGTTTGGCAAATTCATCTCCATTTCTTCGAAACTTGTTTTGAAGCAAAATTGTCCACTGTGTTTAATGTAAACCCTTGCAAATGATCACGAAGCTCTAAAAATGATGCCATGGGTTTGGGTTGGATAACCTGGAATGATGACCTCCCTTATGGGATTTCTCTTCTCCCTCCTTGGTGTTTTCAACAAAGACAAATCCCTAGCTATATGAAATGGTAGGGGGAGGTGTAGAATTAGGAAAACAAGGGATGGTGGTAGCGTGGTTTAGGAGCGAAATGAGGTAGAAATAAGCTAAGGAAAAATCCCCAAAAAATTGAGGAGGTATGGTGATGAGTTATCAATTGGATAAAAGTTAAATTTCTAGAAATGTGTATGAGGAAGGTGGACAAAAGATCAAAACACAAGAAATTCCTAGTTTTACGCCAAAATGTAGTGAAAATTAGGGTTTTAATGAAATTGATGGAAAGGAGGGTCGTGAGTATTAAGGAGTGTTAGGAGTATGGTGTATGAATGTTGTATGAAATATGTGGATGGTTGGGTTAAAGTTTATCTGACACAAATCAGGATGAAAAACACAAAAAAACATAGTAGAGATGATCTAATGAAGGAAACCACTCATTTCTTTGAAGAATTTGACTTGAAAGGAGTGTAGAAAAGCATCCAATTATTGATTAGGAGGTCTCTCGGCCTTTGTGCAAGCTTATTAGACCTTGTATGGTTGTGGAGAGTTGTGAGAATGAGAGGAGATATTTAAAATACATGTAGCATACTTCTTTAAAGAACTAGGTGCCTTTGTTTTATTACCTATCTTTACTAACTCCCAATGAGGATGCTTTGTATGGAGAAGAGCGGCTATTTTTTGCTTTCTTTCATGACATGATTGGACCTTATGGTGGAAAAGAAAGTGAGACATATAATCTCACCTAGATGAAGGTGTGGTGAATGACCTCGAGACCTAGATGATTGATGGATGATATGACCTCTAAAATAATGATGACCATGAATTGAGTGAGGAGTAGCATTTAAGACCTAAGCACATTCAATGAATAAAATTTTATTTGAAATTAGACTTGAAACATGAAATTTTGACCTAGGACCACTGCAAACTAAATATGAAAAGATAATTTTTTATCCTTGAACATTTAGACACTAACATTGGCTCAGTGGGATGAAAGCTCCTTCAGTTGTCAAGAACACCATATACAGGGTAATGTCATTGGGAAATGGAGTCAAGATCAGAAATTGAAATAACTGAAAATTTGACATGATGGCCCGAAACAAAGCTAACTTTGAATCAAAAACTTGACTACTAACTAAAATTACTTATGGCTTGAGACCATCGGGATCTTAGGGCCTTGCCTCGGGCTTCAAAAGCGTGAAAGTAACCCCATATACGAATATATATATATATATATATATATAAAATCATGCGATATGATCCCTCCGATGTAACCAATCCGGAAAATGGTTACTTACTTGAGGCATGTACTTACACTTTCAACAATGTAAACTTTGAAACGAGAACGAAATGAGTACCCACTTTTTTTAGGTAGCAAAAACTCATATGATTTTGAAAGTGTTGATTGATACTCTTAATTTTTTTCGGCATGTTTTTGACACTTTAAATTTTTCTCATGTACCAAGTATAAACATTATTTTTAAAATTTTATTGATTTTTTATGTTGATTTTGAAAAGTGTTGATGCCATCATCATCACATTTTTTAGAATACTTATTTTTACTTTAAATTTTCTAATGTATTAAATTCTAATAATTATTTTCTAAATTTAAATTTTTTTGTAAATGTTTCGCCTTATTCTTCTTCCTTGGCATTTTTTTTTTTAAGAGTTTTTGATGTTTTCATTTTTTGTTTTTCTTTTCATTTTTTTTTGTAGTGAGATCTTTGATTTTTTGCGTGTTAAAAAAAAGGTCAAAATTTTAAAGTTTCAATCTTCTATATAATTATATATTGTTCAATAATATTTCATTGTATACGGAAATAATTGTCATAAAAAACAATATTTTTTAACAAATGACATAAAAATACATATTTTAAATATAAATATAATAGAAAGAATACACATTTTTCAAACTTTTTGCTAAAAGTGACATGTCAAATAAACCATTTTTTTAGGGAAAAAAATAACAAAAAAAAGTACAAAAAATAGCAATTTTTATGAATTTGATGTCAAAAATTAATAATCATAATTGTTTTTTCAAAAAATAAACAATTCACATAAAAAATGATGAAAATCACATAATACAAATATTAAATATAATAACAATAACTCAATACTCATTATTCTCATAAAATGTCAAAATTCAAACATTACAAGTATAACTAATTAATAGTTACAAAAAATGACTTTATTTCAAGCTTAACTAAAATTTAATCAATAATATCACGCCAACCCAAATTCTTCATCTTCAATAGTTTCATTATTGTCTTTTCCACAATATTTTCTTCTTAGTTTGGTCATGTTCCTCTCAAATGGCTCTCTTATGCAGAATCTCCCAAAGTATGCCTTTCCAATTATTCCATCTAATAGTGGTTAGGATCCTTTGGTTTTTTTTTCCCACAAGGGATTCACATTAAAATCCCCTTTCCTCAAACCAACTTCTTGCATTTCATCTGGAAGAAATTGAAGAGCATTAGTTCTTTTCTAAATAAATTTTTATTATATTGGGTCTTTCTCAATGGAAATGCACTTTCTTCCTTTTTTTAAGAAACATGCAAGTGTTGTACCTAATCATCAAGTACAAAGAAATTATAATTAAGTAAATTAGTATAAACATATATATATATATATATATATATATATATATATATATATATTCAATTTAATATAATAAACTTACCTTGACCATATTGATCTGTTGTTCGGTCGTCTTTTCGTAACATTGAGGAGAAAGGATGTTGGGAGCTTGCCATCAAGGTGAATGTATTAAGAAATCATATATGCCCCGGAGACACATTTTTCATGTGTTAGACAAAATTTTGATACAGGTTTATTCGGGATTGCATGTTGAGGAGAAATCATTCAACAACTTAATGACATTAGTTTCCAACATCGATTTCGTATCAAAAGAATTGATGGGAAAACACTTTATATGGGGCAAGAAGTATCCAACTCTTTTAACGGAGATGGGCGTCATCATCGGGTTGGAATTTTGGAAGTTCATTCCATATCATCCAATATTTGCGTCGAATATATTGTTATTATTACAATGTTGATTGTTGAAGTTCATAATGCAACGAGCAAGAGAGATATGGATTATTACGAATTCTTAGAAGAAATTAAAAAATATATTATATATACATATGAGTACTTTGATGTTATTGATTCGGTTAGGTGGGAGTCCTTTTCAATTATCAGAGTGATATGCTTTCAAGATCAACAAATGAAGATATGCTTTTGAAGACTCCATTTATTTGGCGAGAGAAAATGTGTCAAATGAACATGAGGAAACAAACATTCTTGAACAACAACAATCTCAATGTATTATTAATTCTACATAGGTGGAGGAAAGAAATGTATATTGGTTCTAGAAGATCTCGTGCACAACGTGAAGCCATGGAAGACCTTTACGAGTGGTTCAATACAATATATTAAGGAGAGTTGCATGATTGCGAGTGTTGAGATGGAGATGCACATGGATATCCATTATGGTATGAGTTATAAAGGTCATTATAGAAAATGAAGATGTTACGGGCGTTGAAGTACATTGCTATGCCACAAATAGATACCCATTCAATGGTGTGTACAAGGCATAGATGGTAGTCGATAAAAAAATTGACAAAAAGAGAAAAATAAAGGGTACAAATATAAATCATCACCGCACAAACCTATTAAAATTGGAGGAAATTGGCATACTTGTTTATGACTTCAATTTAACAAAAAGAAAATCGCTTCGCTCCCAGGACGATAGATATTCTGAAAGAAGTTTGCTACTAGAAGAAACAATGTCGAGATGGGAGTCTGCGAACCCAGAAGCGTAGATCTAGAAGAATTTTGAAACCTCAAATGGTGGGTATGCATGTTGACTCGGATGGAGAACTAGTTGATGGCGAGAGAAGAAATGGGAACATCTTCATGCGCCTGATCATTCAACGGAAGATGTGAATTATGATGGTGTTCAAGAAAATATGAATGATTTTGAATAAGCGTATGAAAATCTATATAAATTATGTTTGCATTCAGCAATTAAAAAGATATTTTAACTTCCATATGATCTTACATGAAGTTATGAGTCATTTTTATGTTTGTTGGGTCATACTATAATTATTAGATTCATTTTGTTTAAAATATTCACAATGCAACAATGACTTAGAGAAATAATTTAGAGATATGTTAGAGATAAAAATATTTCACAAATTTTCACCCATAGAATTAAAAAACATTGTTTTCATTGGGTTATTTAGTCCTTATTAATTTTTTTTTTTTTTCATACTATCATGGTTGAAATATAGCCAAACTTAATGTTTTAATTCTATGGGTGAAAATTTGTGAAATATTTTTTATCTCTAACATTATAGTTGAAACCATTAGAATTTTAGGGATTTTTTTAGTGTCATGATATTATATGTTAACGGTATGGATAAAAAATTGTTGGAATTTTAATGTGTTTAAAATCACATTATTTTATATCTAATGTCATTACTAAAAAAAATCATTGAAATTGTACTCGAAAAATAAAAATGGTATTCTAGAAACCACATTAGTGTGTTTTTTTCTATTTATTTGGCACGGGAAAATTGGTTTTACTACCATTTTAAAAAAATGTTTCAATTAACCCTAAAGAATAAAACCTCGTTTTACACTTTTTGTTTTTGGAGTGGATTTTTCATGTTTTTTGGCTAGAATTCTCGTTTTTCGTTTATATTCTCATTCAAAGTTTACAACTGTTTTTCCTCGAGCGGGCGAAGAAACAAAACATAGGAAACTCAAAGTCTCCAACGAACATGTGCTCATGATTCATAAAATACAAGAATATTCATCTTCACAGATGTTTATAACCAACTAACAATAGGGTCTTCAATAATATCGGGAGAAAGGAAAGTTTGTTTTCAAAAATCTAGAATTGAGGTAGCCATATTATCAAAAGTAAAAATGTGCACATCCATAGGATCCAAGACAAAATCCTCTCCTTGACATTCTTCATTTTCTAAACCTAGGAAAAGATCATCATCTGCAAGAGGTGCTAAAAAACCTCTTATTTTCTCTTTAACTTATGATGGTCAATTTGAAGCCTAGCATCTTCAAAATCGAAGGGTACATGTATCTATTTTTGAAAATGGGTTCAAGAGTAATCATTCATGTGAATGCGAGATTAAGAGTTTCTAAAGGCAACGATTCATTAGATATTTGAAAAATATTAACTTTAATAGAATCTTCAATAAATGTCACAACAATATGCAATTATATGTCACACATACCCTTTAGTCGATCGTCTTGGGATGCATTCTCATGGTGCACAGAAAATAAGAAATTTCAAAAGGATTTGTAATCTTCTTTTACGATGAAATGACCCAGAAGATGAATAAACCAATGAATGTCAATTTCCGTTTCTGTTGAAAGTGTTCTCATACTCTTGATCATGAAAAGACGGACAAGGTTGCAAAAATTTGTTAACTTCATGGGATATAACTTGAGCGGTAGGATGCAAATCTCTTTCATAATCAAGAAGGGAAGGTTGAGTGTGTGTTGTGAATGATCCTTTGTATCAAGGCAATTAATCTCTGTTATTTTCTTTTGATAGAATATTCATGAAGGGCATGTATGATCTCATAATCTGACCACTCTTCATCACCAAAATTCTTCAAGATATTGAATGAAATATTCACAGGGATTCACAACAATATTTGAACAAAAAGAATGAATGGCAAGACTTTCCATAAAAATAAAAAGAATTTTGTGTGAAAATATTAAGATAGAATAAGCTACTTGGCTTCAACCCTTCATACCATGAGAACACTTTTCCTTACGGGGTAGCCATAAAAATTTTCATCAAATAATCCTCATGAAACCTAATCCCAAGCTTATGTATATGCCAATACTGAAATTTTATTAAATGCGGAATAGCCTCATCCTCATTTCCATTTATGCATTTGGGAAGATAATTTTGCCAATCTATGTAAGGAATTTGATTTGGAAAACCATGAATGTGAGGAATTTGTTGGAACACCTAATCCTCTTTGGGTAGGTGTGGAATGCAAAAAGTCACAATGGAGTCCAAGTGACCTTGGAATGTGAAACCAAGAGTCACACCATTGTATTCTAAATGTACATCATGTATAATGGAAAAAATAAGAAAGCCTCAGCTTATCCTTCATTGTGTGTTGAGTCTCTTGTGTGTGTGTGTTTATTACTCCTTACACCATGTGTGTGTTTAACGTGGTGTTTAACATGGTGTTAGGTCTCTGTAATTTATTAGCAAGATTGGGAGAGTCCAATCACGAGTTAACATCATTTCAACCAACTTTGGGATTCTAGGATCTAGCCCTCCTGAATCAGGAGAGGGATCTCTCCAATATGTACAAAGATGGATATTGTCTTTGAAGTTTAGGGTAATGATATTAGATAGTTATGAAGGCCACGGGTTTTGTTTTGTTTGGATGGTTGAGCATGAAATGTTACTTGGGGGAAAATCCTAAATGCAAAAAAGTTTCAAAAGTGAAGTTATAAAGCAAATAGAACAAATTTGACGGACGAGATAGATATAACGGTTTTAGTCCATTGGGCTGGGTTATATGCGGGCTTTAGTTGAACAACAACATCAAGTGTGATCCAAGGGCAAGTCATCTATGTCTAAGGATTTCTTTAAATTTTTTATTTATGGAATGGAGTGATACAATAAGAAGGGGAATTAAAAACGGATACGGGGGAATGAAGGAAACGGCCTAGGATCGATAAGTACTTTTAAACCGGTCGGCCTTTGGCAAACATAAAGGAGTTCTGACGAGACTAGGATCTGGTAAGTTCTTTTAAACCAGCAAGCCTTTGACACACTTCCAATAGAAAACATACAAAACAAGGGGAAACACAAAGATAACACGGAAATGGTCTAAGATCTAGCAAGTGCTCTAAACTGCTTGACTTTTAACACATTCCAAGGAAACAATACGGTAGTTATACGGACAAGTACGGGACCGGGGCTAACCATATCTTCAGTTCATGCATGCATAACACATCTTGAAAGTAACATTCGAAATAATATTCGGCTAGGACGATAAAATGAGGGAACACCGGCATTCTCATACAAAAGCTGAATTAAGTCATTCCTAAATAACCTGATTGGAAGAAAACATTCAAATAAATATTTCTCGGCCCGAGGAGAAGGTTCTTGATATACGAGGTCCTAACCCTGTTTAAAAGCATTCTTTACGGTGGAAAATGAAACAACATGAAAACGAAATAAAAACAACAAGTTACAAATGAGAATAACATCACGTCAATATAGATCGGGATCCCATAAGAGAAACGGCACATATTTAGTGTCAAACCCATTACAAACTTCAAGTCCAATGTTTCATTTCGTAATCATCTTCACTATTCAACCTAACTACTCTAGCACAACTGAGCTTCAGGGCAGTGAATACTATGTACAAATAGAAGTCTCAAGCTCGATGTATTTCAAAGTTACGCAACCAACAATTTCTCATCTTCTCTACGAGGTATTTATAGAAGAATGAGGAGGTGATACGAGAAAATATCTCTCGGGATAATTAATACGGAGTTCAAGACTTCTCGGCCTTTCGAGGGCTCGAGAGAGAGAAATTTACGGAGTGGATCAACTTGTATTAACTTTTTTACAATAAATATCAAAGCTCGGTGGGAGCTTTATTTTGACTTTGAGGCTGCGTAGCAATGTGGGGAGTAACTGCGAGATATTTGCGTGATTACTACTGCAGTAACTCCACAGGCGCTCTGAGGCGAAATCTGATCTTCTTCAACCAACTTCGGCCTCTATTTGAAAGGTTTGAGGCAACGAATTGTAGCTCGGTGGTAGGCGAGGAATCAATTCGCCTTTAGTTGAAACGGTGGAAGCCTTTATTCGTTTAAACGCTTATGATTTTTCTTCTTGTGTTTAATTTGGGGATTAGGCTTTTGATAGTCAATCTTAGCCGTAATCCCTAAATTTGTCTTCAATCTTAACAACTGCGCTACGTTTCTTCAACGCGATACTCTTTCTTTGTGTTTTTTTAATAAAAGCAGTGTCTTGTCGATGTGCGGGGCCGCGGCGGGCTCGTATGGCATCAACGCCTATGAAGCGTTGATGGAAACATGTCTTCAAACCCTCTATATCTCTTTCCCATTGATAAACGAAAGACCGAGGGAGGATCGTCGCCCTCGGCTTTTATTTTCCTTTGTTATAATGGAAAAAGCATTGGGACTGCAAAGCTCTGAGCAATTTTTTAGAAATCACGCATTTTTGGGGAAAAGCTTCAAAAGGCGGGGGAGGAGCGTATCCATCGGATGAAAACATCGATGGTGGGAGATTTGCGTAGACGGGCGAAAAGGAGAGCGGGGAGATGAAAAAGTCGGAGTGATTTTGGGCCAGGCCGATTTGGACACGTGGACGGTCCAGTTCAATCGGAGGATCGCAATCGGGTAGCGAGCAAGTGGGTAGAACATGCCGATGCGATTTAGCGCCGGACGAGTCGATCTAAGATTAGTCAACGGTGGGAAATGAATCGGGTAGTCGCGATCGGAGGGATGGGGAAAGAGTGCGATTTAAACAAAAAACTACAATGCGATTTAACGCCGTCGGGAGGCGATTAAGCGATAGCCGTTGGATCGAGGATTAGATCAACGGCGGGGAGCGAATCGGAGAACGACGATCGGGGAAAAAATAAATCATGCGATAGGCTTCTGATAGATTAAAAGGCGGCACAATCGTGGGCTCTGCCGAGATCATACCCGACGGCGGAGAGTGAATCGAGGATGGCCCGATCGGCGGGTGCAAACAAGTGTATGCGATGGAAAACCCCGATGCGATTGGGCGCTGGTAACGTTGATCGGCTTACGATCGAGCGGTGGAGATTAGTTTTTAGAACGAACCGGCAGAAACCCTGATAATATATCAAAACCCAAAGTTTTTAATATAAACGAAGGTTTAATGGATCAGGGCGGAAATAAAATATATACTGTTGTGTAACCCACTCAAAAAGAGAAGAAAAGAGATATAAACGCCTTAGAAATGAGCCACTTCGAGGGGGCAACCTCCAATACATTACATAAATGAACAATTCTTGGATGATCCAATTCACAAAACCTCCTTTCTATATAGGAGTCCATGGGGCCATAATACAATCCTAGTGGGCCACAATGTAATCCTAGCCGACCCTATGATAATAATTTAAGGGCCACTGATAATAACAAAATAGGGGTTACAAGGGTAAAATAATAACAATAAAGGGGTTTATATAACAATAATAAGGGGCTATACTAGTGATATAGGGACTAACATGCCCCTCTCCTTCAAAAAAGTGTTGTCCTCAACACTTGAGTAGCTTCCGAGGGTGCTTAAATTTATAAAATTCTCATCCTCCCATGTAGAATCTTCGGTGGGTAAGTTCTTCCACTTGATGAGATGCCTACGAAATTGATTAGTAGTTGTCGAGTTCTTTTCTATAGTACATCGGAGTTCCCGATATGATCTTCCCTTCCCCATCTGGATGTATCTTGTTTGGGCTTGGAAGATTTTCCACTACCAACCTTCTTTAAGCATGAAACATGGAAAATGGATGTACTCGCGAAGGCGGGAAGCTCCAATTTGTATGCCATAGTACCAATCTTTTGCAACACCTTGTAAGGACCATAGTACTTTACTTTGGCGATAATTTATTATCCCTTCTTTGCTTGCTTGAGGGACATTTGTTTGTATGGTTGTAGCCGTAAAAATACCCAATCTCCTACATCAAAACTTCTCTCGCTACGATGTTGATACTTTGTTGTTTCATTCGATTTTGTGCCAAATTCGAGTTATCCTTTAAGAGTTGGGAGAACTTCTTCTTGATCTTTCCGTCTTGATGTTACTTGCTTGAACCTTCAAATTTTCCCTTAAAGATGATGTGATGGATGGTGGATGAAGTATCCTTGAAGTGCCATACTAAATGGGGTCATTTTCTTTGCGGTATGGAAGGAAGTGTTATACCACCATTCGGCAAAGAGGTAACCACTTGACCCATTGTGTTTGTTTATCGGATACAAACACGCATC
This sequence comes from Pinus albicaulis, assembly GCA_034641835.2. Lineage (NCBI taxonomy): Eukaryota > Viridiplantae > Streptophyta > Pinopsida > Pinales > Pinaceae > Pinus > Pinus albicaulis. Next base: position 23,441 of record JAXQQM020060093.1, on the reverse strand, counting down.
CTCCTTCCAAAAGTTATTTACTATCTCGAGTTTGACCATCGGATTGAGGATGATAAGATGAGCTATGAGCTAATTGGTACTTTAAACAAGAAAACACTTCCGTCCAAAATTTCCGGTAAAATGGGATCTCTGTCGCTCACAATAACCCTTGGGCTTCCATGTAGCTTTTGAATACATTCCATAAATGTAGTATGTTGTCTTGCTTTAAATGGATGAGATAATGCACAAAAGTGTGCATACTTAATGCGTCTATCAACTACCACCATGATGACACTCTTTCCTTCGGACTTAGGTGGATAATCATTGAAATCTCCTCCCAACGTTGACACGGAATGGATAAAGGTTGTAGAAGTCTTTAGAGTATTAATTGTTTCCCACTTTGTCTGTTGGAAAACCAAACATTCCGCCACAAACTTTCGAATATCGAGATTTAAGGCCATCCCAAAAAAAATCTTTCTTCACCCTGTGGTAAGTTTTTAAAAATCTGAGTGTCCTCCTAAAGGGAGAAGTGTGCAATTCAGAGAATTTTTGTTTTATTTGGGAATTCTTGCAAAGATATAAAAGCGTCTTTGTACCATAAGGAATCATTTTCCAACTAAATGTATCGGATGTACTAGGATCTTCTTGCAACTTTTGAATGAGTATCCATACATCTTTGTCCTTCTTCCATTCATCTCTTGCGCCCGGTTATCAAATACTGGTTGGATAATAGAAATGGCACAAAGCAATGCTTCCACCTCTTCATTCTTTCTTGAAGTGCATACGCAACAACATTCGACTTTCCTTTTTGTAGATTATTTCAAAGTGGTAACCCAACATCTTTGTGACCATTTTCTTTGTTCTTCGATAGTCTTTGTTCCAAAAAAGTGTTTTAAGACTATCATGATGATTTTTACCTTGAAGTGTCTTCCCATTAGGTAAGTTTGCCATTTCTTTAATTGCATGTAGTATTGCTAACATTTCCTTCATAAATATGAGTTTAATAATGCCTTTGATTGGACGACTTTCAAAAGCAATGGGTCTTCCTTCTTACGTCGCGCACAATTCCATTTCTGAGAGCATCACATTCCACAATAAGGTTTTGTGAAGTGGGTAGCTAAGATCGGTGCTAGGCACATTGCGTCTTTCAGACGTTCAAAGGCCTTAGTTGCTTGAGGTCATGAAAATGCATCTTTCTTCAATAATGTTGTTAGAATGCTGCTATTCTCCCATAATTCTTAACAAACTTGCGATAATACCACGGTAACTTGAGAAATCCTCGCAAGCCTTTATGGTTGTGGGAACTTTCCATTCCTTAATGGCTTTAATTTTGTTAGGGTCCACTTTAACCCCCTCGTGAGATACAATATGACCCGGATATTCCACCTCTTGTACTCAGAGAAACATTTGGACTTTTTTGCATATAATTGTTTCTCTTGCAATAGTTTGAGCACCACTGTCAACATATTCAACGCAGTCCTTCCAAGACTTCTTGTAGATTAGTATATCATCAAAAAATACTAGCACAAATTTTCTAAGGAAGGGTTTGAAAATGGAATTCATCAACCCTTGAAATGTAGAAGGTGCATTGGTAAGGCCAAAGGCATGACCAAAATTCATAATGACCCTCAACGGGTTAATCTTTGTTTTTGGAATATCTTCCATTCTTCATTCTAATTTTGATGATATCTGAAGACGAAGATCCAACTTGGTAAAATAAATTGCTCCATGTAATTCATCCAATAATTCATCAATCACGGAATGGGAAATTTGTCTTTAATGGTGAGCTTATTGAGCTCTATATCAGGACACATTCGCCATGATCCATCGCCTATTATTGTACCAACACTACGGAAGCGAGAGAAAGAACTTTTGGTAGTTGAATTATACATATAACATTACGCAATCATACGTTCAATTTGTCTTTTGGAAGTAGGATATCTATAAGGCTGATGTTTGGAGGAACACTTCTTTTGGAATCAAATGAATAGCATGATCATGATCACGAATAGTTGGGGAGTCCTTTGGGAGTTTCAAACACCTTGGAATGATTGTCAAGGAACTTGTTGGAGATGCAAGTAGATGATTTTTGATGTTGGAACTTCTAGTGAGCATAATTGTGCAATTAAGCCTGTTGTTCTTTATTAGAAGCTTTGTCATGACATTAGAACATTATCCTTCTGGCTTCCCCGCAATACCCCGTAATTCAACTTCCTTTCCTTGAAAAAAATTTCAAGAAAAGTTCTTGAAAATTAAAAGCTTCTAGATCCCCAAAGATTGTAACCATTGTACTCTAGTACAACATCGGCCACCTCCCATAGGAATGGCAAGCATTGGACTAGTCAATACATATTGCCCCATGGTTAGCTTGATATTATGGCATTTTCCAAAAGCAATTTATAGTTCCTCCATTTGCAACCATCACTTGACATTAGGTCTTGGGTACTTAAGAACAACTTAATTCCTTAGCCACCTTATAATGAATAAAATTATGGGTGCCTACTGAATCAATCAACACTATTACCCTTTTCTTCTTTATATGTTCTTCTATCTTGAGAGTTTGAGGAGTGGTAATTCACCTTGATCTGCATTACACGATAATTCGGATTCATTTCTTCTCTTCTAGCGGTGGTTCTTTGGTGTATATCCTCTTCTTGTTCATTTTCTTCTTCTTCTTCACGATCTATGTAAAATAATTTCTTCTCGGCACACTTATGACCTTTAGTGTATTTGCTATCACAAGCTAGCCAACAAAGCCTTTGCTCTTTTTCTTCCAATTTTTGTGGTGTCAACCTTGTAGGTTGTGGAAATATCGTATGTAACACTTCCCTTCTTTATAGAATTGAGTGGTAGGCTTCCTTGTCATATAATTTTACATTCAACTTTTCTTGCCAGCACGAGATACCTTCTCCAATGAATCGGAGTTCCAAACGCGAACTTTATGTTGGATGTTATCCTTTAAAGTGCCTAGGAAGAGATCAATCACAATGTTCCTTTGTAAGATCAGTTACCCTTATATTCAATTTTTGGAAGTCCTCAATGTCTTGCCCACCCAAACCCTTTTTGTTTGAGATTTATCAATTGGGTAAAGAAGGTGTTGCTCTTTGTATCCTCATAATGTGCTATCATTTCCTTCGTAAAAATTGACCAAGTGACAATTTTTTTACGGGAGCAAAGCCATTGATACCATACAAATTTATTTGGTTCTAAATGTAAAGTTGCAATGCGTACCTTTTGCGTGTTTTTGCCCGTTATGGGATCAAAATATTGCTCCATGTTTGTACTATCCATGTTACGAGATCCTTTCCATCAAACTTCCTCATATCCATTTTTGGAATATGGTGGTTCTTTCCGCCAACATTTGAGTTTATGGAATCATGATTAACATTTATTTTGTTCTCATCGGAAGTTCTTCTCCTATATTTCCGCCATTAGGAATCATTTATGGTTTTAAGCTTGTCATCAAGCCTTCCATGTATGCTTTTAGATCATTCTTCATGTCATCCATCTTAGCTTCCATGCCGACTTCCATGCCATCCATCTTAGCTTCCAAACCATTCATCTTAGTTTCCCGCCTTTCTTCAAAACTTCCATTTCATTTTTTGTTGTTCTTTGCGAGAGCGAAAATTTGTTGCATTTGCTCTTGTAATTTTGACATGTCATGTTGCCATTCTTCATCTTCATGAGTAATAGTAGAGCCTTCTAAAGGCTTAATGGGTGTTGAATTCTTTTTAGGGGCATTTCAGACTCCAATATTGATATCTATTCTACAATAGGCCCTTGCAATCAATTCAACTTGATTCTTAAACAAGACTTATGCAATTCGGAAAAAAAAAATACACACCTTTTACTAGCTTTGAGGAGCTCGATATTGAAATTGTATTATCTACGTATGAAAATATTCGATTTCTGAAATTCAGCCCTGTAGTAGCCCTCTGAAGCTTCTTTCAAATCACCACGAGTCTGACTTGATTTTGATGCTCCAAGACAAAGTTGTGTCCAATCTCCCACAATGACCTAATTAAGGTAGTTCGGTAGAGCGAACTTGTACGACTTGCCACGTGTCACTGTTTTGTCCTTTGTCTCTGAAATTGATAGCAAAAAGAAACTACAGGCTGTGTACTTGTGACCACTTTTGACGGCACTCCAATCCAATCTTCAGAGAAGAGTTATTGAACTTTTCCCACGATCACCTTTTGAGATGAAATTCGGGAGCACAGCACTACCTTCCACAGATCATATCTCCAAAAATATTGCGAACCAAGTTCTGAAATTTTTTGACGAATTTCCTCAGGAGTTCAGCTTTGCACCATATTAATTTCAGACTCTGACCCTTCGTACAAAAAACATTTATAGCGCAAATGCCATGATGACCTGTTTATGAGCCTGAAAAAATATCTAACTTCCACAGATTATATCTCCTCAAATATTGCGAACCAAGATCTGAAAATTTTTAGACAACCTTCCTCAAGATTTCAGCTTCGCACCTAAAAATTTCAGCTTCTGAAGCTTCGTGAAAAAGTTATAGCGAAAATTCCCACGATGACTGTTTGGAGCAGCGAAACCCTAGAATCCAAAGCTCACGATACCAAATGTTGTGTAACCCACTCAAAAAAGAGAAGAAAAGTATAACCCCTTAGAAATGAGCCACTTCCCGAGGGGGAAACCTCCAATACATTACATAAATTAACAATTCTTGGATGATCCAATTCACAAAACCTCCTTTCTATATATAGGAGTCCATGGGGCCATAATGTAATCCTAGTGAATTGCAATGTAATCCTAGCCGACCTAACAATAATAATTTAAGGGCACAATAATAACAAAATGGGGGTTACAAGGGTACAATAATAACAATAAGGGGTTTACACTAACAATAATAAGGGGCTATACTAGTGATATAGGGACCTAACATATACAAAGGATAGGCGCCCGCCTGCGCGGCCTTCGGATATATGGAACGCAAGAGACAGGGCTTAGTGCATCAAAGGCAGCTCATGAGAAATCGGAATCGCGGGCCTGGTCTTTAGATCAGCCATTGTGAATTCTTCGACCGCGATTGCGCGTCCGTCTTTAATCTAACCATTTTATATATTTAACATGTGACTTTGGCTCATTAAATCAAAACTTTAGAAAAGAGGGTTTTTGTAATTTACAAAGGAAAAATGGGTCGAGTAAAATATTCACAAGGTTTAGCACGAGGGCGGGCTCGGGGTTATATGAAAATAATATGATCGGGGGTCTTAAGCGGCAAGGCTAATCGCATTGGGAACTTTGGGTATGGCAAAGACTTTCGTCTTTGATTCTTTAGATGTGATTAGCACCTTATCGTATTAGCAAGTGGTTCCGGACTGACGTATGGTGGGGAAGTGGTTTAAGGAGACTAGCTCAAGGGCTTAGGTCTCTTGATAGAGAGCTTTGATTTTTTATGAGAATTTTCAAGGATTTTAATGGATTTGGGGGTTCCGAAATAGTTAAGAGTGAGTTTTTAACTATGAAAGGGGAAATTTTCATAAATGGAAAGAAGAGGACTTATGAAAACAAGGTAGTTTTGATGTAGAAAAAAGGGAAGTAGATGAAAGGTTTTGAGAAGAGGAGAAATGACGATCTTTCGGCGGTCTTTCGATTCTGGAATCGACGAAATTCCTGAGTATAAAAATGGGACGGCAAATGAGGATTTTGGACAAAGGCATGAGGCCTACAAGGAGTCTTCAGAGCCGAAGCAATTTTTAGTGATAAAAATTTGTTCCTTGGAGAGCTCAAAAAAAGATCTTAGCCACCTTTTGGTATAACAAAATATTATAGGTGGCTAACGGTGGCTCCACTTAGGGATGGTGCCTTCTTGAAGGCATCAAATTCGAACTTGATTTACGGGAGGTTGATTAGTTGCCTCATCCATTAATTTTGTCCTTTTGTGATTGAATGATCTTTTTCTAAAAACATATTTGGCAGCCATGAAAACAATGGATGCTATGCTTGACTTGCTACTACCCAATCTACGGATCTAGCATTTTTTCTTCATTAGGTACACTTAGTTGGCAAACTCTATTCACAACATTTTATTCTTTTGAAGAAGGAAATCTAATCTACTTCTACTCCTTATTTCTCCACGAACTCGGATTAAGCAGTTGAGCCTCAGATATTTCTCTACCTAGTCTCTTGTGTTGGGGTCTTGATCCAAACAAACTTTTCATTCTCTAAATTCTACAACGAAATTTAAAATAGTCAAGTCAAGATTGAGGCATTTGACTTGCTATGATCTATGGCATAAAAGACAAGGCTACACACCAGATTTTTATTTGCAGAAAATTAAATCAAAATGGAAAGACTTAAGATGCGAAAGTTTCTCATTATGGCCTTCTTTTTCTTTACGGCTACGTTTTCAATTTTTGTTTTGGTTGTCTCTTTCTTGATATCTGATTGATTTTGAGCCAAATAAGACAATTTTTTTCTTTTTATGACTGAGAAAAATAAAGCAGGTTTTGAGTCATCTCTCTTTGGAAACTTTAGTTGAGATTTTTGAACATGTTGGAAGAGACCTTTAATTTCTATACTAATCTATCTACGATAATAAGATTAAACAATTTGGCAAATCAATTCATTACCTATAGGCGAGAAAATTGAAAGCTAATTAGTCAAGATTAAACGGTTTGACCCGCTAGGAAATCATGTTTTATAGGTATGTTAGCTTGCCTTTGATTTATTTCTCTTTTGGCATGGGGCTGTGCCTTTCTTGTTTTTGTTTTGCCTCTTTCTTTCTTTCTTTGTTTTGTATTTTTTGAATTCTTGATTTTTCTCCAAAGCGAGAAAACAACAACTAACTACATGCTCGGAGGCAGAGCTTTATTGAAATACATTCCTATCTAACCTATTCTAAACATGGGAGTATTTACATATTCATATGATACAAAAGTGCCAATGCGGCCAGTGATAAAATGTAGAAGAAGTGACCTTTCATTGCTTATCGGAGGTATCCATAGAATATGAAGGATTTAACCTTCAATGTCAAAGACTATCCTGAGAAGGTGACGACTTTTCATGTCTCGGCTCTTGCAAGGGTCAATGCTTGATAATTGCAGACGGTAGGGATTTCCACATACTCTTCCATAGGATCAACAAAGAAAAGATGAAAGATTCTCTTCCTTTTGATTCTCCACAATTGGTAGATCATCTTCTAAGACATTAGCTTTGAAGACTATCTCTTCAGTATGTAGCTTGGAAGTATCATCCGTCCCCAACACAAAATAGCAAATAGTGAAATATCTTCACTCTTTGAATCTATGCTTGCTTGATATAATTGGGGCTCTTTAAATGACGGACTAATATGGAGTGAAGGGAGAAGTTTCTTCTTGAGAAGATGATATATCCACGAGCGGGATAGTCTTCTATTTGTTTTCTCTTCATCTTCATCATCCTCTGACTGGAGGGACTGTCATATTACTTAGTGTTGTCCTCACAGTATACAGGCATGCTTGTATTGGTGGATTAATTTGTATGAAGAAAGTTATTATATCATTATGACGGGGAGTATTTAAAGGTTTCCTCTTTTCAAGAAAACTCCTTTATCAAAATTTCTTTATTGCTCTTCTCTTCACCTTCTGAGTTGAAAGTGGCGATTTCCAATTATGTGAAATCCATTAGTGATGGATTGAAACGGATGTTTTGGCTTTCAAGGCGGTGATAGTATGTGCGGCACCAATCAAGCGAAATTTGGTTGCCTGCCGCCCAGTTATTTTTCTTGGAACTCATCATCATCATCATCGGACGTCGAAATTTGGAAAATCATCTGAATAAAACATTTTTCATCGGTCAAACATAGTAGGTCATCAGTTTTCTTTTCTTCTAACTGATCTACAAGATAACAAATCTAGCAACAAAGTTCTTTATGTGAATGGGTAAGAGTGTTTGTTTCGCAAAATTTGAGGCCCATTGTGTTTTATAAATGGTACGTCTATCTCTTTTGTCAAAGGAAGGATGTTTCTATGTTCCTTCAGAGCAGGAATAGAGCGTTCATTCTCTTGTAGGCAGTTTTGGTGGATGTCTTGGAACTCGCTGAGATGATAGATGTGAGTTTTGGGGATATCCTTGAGGAATGTTTTTTTCTTCTTGGATCATATTTTCCTCCAATACAGTGATTCATCTATTTTTTTTAAAAATTTTCAATAGGATATTAAACTCATGAATGTTTGTTAAAAGATCTTTAGGATGGATCTCTTCCAAAGCTTCCTCATTATCTATAATGTGTTGGGTGATGTTTTGTGATGGATCATAATATAACACACCCCATGATAATGACGTAGCGTTTTCTTCATAGTTCTCATAGAACACATATTCAAGGTCTCTTAAAAAAACAAACTACAGAATCTTAAACATTATGCAATCCCTAGCTTTTCCTTCTAATGTTAACATGAACATTTTCATTAGAAGGTCTTCTTCTTATTCTTTCAACCTTCACACATGTATATGAAATGCAGTGAAGATGTAATAGAGGTCCTTAAAACTTTTCACCTTGGAAGCAAATGAGTTGTCATCCCAATTCACAGGGCATCTTATGTGGCTTGAGGATAACAGTCTCTACTCATTGAGGCATATCTTGATTGTATTATCGAATCATGTTGTAAATCAGAAAGAGGTCACGTAATGGAATTCGATGGAGTTGGTCTTCGGTAAAGTCTCATTTTGGTCTTCAGGAGTTTGAGTGTGGGTATGGGTGGAAAATTTTTTACTCTAAGGAGGTAAAAGTTTTATGGTTCCACCACCATGTTTATTTAATTCCAATGCGAAATATTTTTAGAGTTTTTCTAAATCATTTTTCAGTTTTGTGGTTGTTAAGAATATCCTAACTTTGTTTCAAAACTTAGCTAAGGTTGCGAAGTTAAGGCGGTCTCTCTCTTATGGCTAAGCTAGCTGATTTTCAAGTTTAGATGAAGTCTTGAGAAACCTAGGGTTGCCTAGTTTATCACAGATTCAAAAAAGTTTCATCATAATTACTATGTTAGGCGGTGCTTGGCATTCCTTTTTACTGCAGTTTAATAAAGCAAATGCTCTATGAACCAAATCTCTAAAATGATGTATGATTATCTTTAAATGAAAACTGATTGAGTTCGATAGTTCCCAGTGAGTCACGAAATATTGTTCTGTGCACATTAGCAAGATTGGGAGAGTCCAATCACGAGTTAACATCATTTCAACGAACTTTGGGATTCTAGGATCTAGCCCTCACCGAATGGGAGAGGGATCTCTCCAATATGTACAAAGATGGATATTGTCTTTGAAGTTTGAGGTAATGATATTAGGCTAGTTATGAAGGCCACGGGTTTTGTTTTGTTTGCATGTTTGAGCATGAAATGTTACTTGAGGGGAAAATCCCTGAAAATACAAAAAGTTTCAAAAAGTGAGAAGTTCTGAAAATGAAACGAATTTGGCGAGACGGATAGATATAACATTTGGTTTAGTCCATTGGGCTATGATTATCACAGGCTTTAATTGAACAACAACATGAAGTGTGATCAAAGGGCAAGTCATCTATGTCCAAAGTTTCTTTAAATTTTGATTTATGGAATGGAGTGATACACTAGAAGAGAATTAAACGGATGCGAACGAAGGCGACTAGGATCCACGATAAGTACTTTTAAACCCGGTGGAGAGCGCTGCCCAGCAAACAACCAAGGAGGACACGAAAACGGGGACTAGGATGCAGTGAGTGCTTTTAAACCAACACGACCTTTGACACTATTAGAAAACATACAAAACAAGGGGAAACCACCAAAGATAACCCTTGAATACGGGTCACAAGATCTGTAGTGCTTCTAAACTGACTTTTAACACATTCCAAGGCTCTAATCGTAGTTATGCGGACAAGTGCGGGACCGGGGCTAACCATATCTTCCTTCGGTTCATCATCACATAACACATGCGAAAGTAACATTCAGAAATAATATTCGGCTAGGACGATAAAATGAGGGAACACCGGCATTCTCATGCCTAAGGCGAATTAAGTCATTCACAATATTCCTGATTTATGAATATTTCAAATAAATATTTCCCAACCCAGAGAAGGAGTTCTTGATATGCGGGTCTATTTCATTTTATTTTGTTCTTCTGATGGAAAATGAAACAACATGAAAACATAAATAAAACAACAAGTTACAAATGAGAATAACATCCTTGATCGATATAGATCGGGATCCCATGGAAAACGGCTTTATATTGATGTCAATGACTACAAACTTCAAGTCCAATGTTTGGATTGAAACCGTCTTACCGTGGCCCTAACTACTCTAGCACAAACAAAGCGAGGGCCGAGTGAATCTGTATGCCTGACTAGTCTCAAACTCAAATTATTTCAAGATTCTGCAACCAACAATTTCTCATCTTCTCAGGAGTATTTATAGAAGAATGAGGAGGTGATACGAGAAAATATCTCTCGGGATAATTAATACCAGTTCAAGACTTCTCTGACCTTTCGAGGGCTCGAGAGAAATTTACAGGTGGATGTGTCTTAACTTTACAATAATGTAAACTCGGTGGGAGCTTTATTTTGACTTTTGAGGCTACGTGTAATGTGGGGAGTAACTCTGCGGATATTTGCATTGTTTACCACTGCTGAAATGCTCCTAGCTGCTGCGGCGAAATCGATCTTCTTCAAAACAACTTGACCTCTGTTTGAAGGGTTTGAGGCAACGGGTGGCTCGGTGGTAGGCGAGGAATCAATTAGCCTTTAGTTGAAACTGATGGAAACCTTCTTGTCTGTTTAAACGCTTATGATTTTCTTTGTATGTTTAATTTGGGGATTAGGCTTTTGATAGTCAATCTTAGCGTAATCCCTAAATTTCTTCAATCTTACCTTTCTGTTGCGCTCTATTCTTCAACTCTGATACTCTTTCCATTGTGTTTTTAATAAAACGATGTCTTGTCGATGTGCGGGGGCCGCGGCGGGCTCGTATGGCATCAACGCCTATGAAGCGTTGATGAAACATGTCTTCAAACCCTCTATATCTCTTTCCCTTTGATAAACGAAAGACAGGAGGATAGATACCCTCGGCTTTTATTTTCCTTTGTTATAATGGAAAAAGCATTGGGACACTGCAAAACACGAACAATTTTTTAAAAATCTGCATTTTTGGGAAAAAGCACATTTCAAAAGGCGGGGAGAGCGTATCCATCGGATGAAAACATCCCGCGGTGGGATATTTGCGTGGAAAGCGAGGCGAAAAGGAGAGTGGGGAGATGAACAAGTCGGAGTGATTTTGGACCGTCGATGGACGGCGGGCGGTCCGGATTCAATGGGAGGATCGCAATCGAGGGTAGCGAGCAAATGCCTCGATTTGAAGTATGCGATGCGATTTCGCGCGGACCGTCGATCTAAGATTCGGATCAACGGTGGGAAATGAATCGGGGTAGTCGCAATCGGAGGGATGAGAAAAGGGTGTGATTTAAACAAAAAACTCAATGCGATTGCGCGATCGGAGGAGGCGATTAGCGATGGCGGGTGGATCCCGAGGATTAGATTAACGGCGGGAGCGAATCGGAGGAACGACAATCGGGGAAAAAATAAATGCATGCGATGGAAAACTCCCGATGCGATTAAGCGTTGTCCGTCGATGCGAGATCATATCGACGGCGGGGAATGAATCGGGGGATGGCCGATCGGCGGGTGCAAACAAGTGTATGCGATGGAAAACCCGATGCGATTGGGCAACGCGTTTGATCGGCTTACGATCAACGGTGGAGATTAGTTTTAGAACGAACCGGCGAAACCACATGATAATATATCAAAACCCCAAGTTTTTAATATAAAACGAAGGTTTAATGGATCAAGGCGGAAATAAAATATATGCAAAGGATAGGCGCCCCGCTGCGAGAGGCCTTCGGATATATGGAGACGCAAGGGCAGGGCTTAGTACATCAAAGGCCAATAGCAATCGGAATCGCGGGCCTGGTCTTTCCGATCAACCCATTGTGAATTCTTCGATCGCGATTGCGCGATCGGTCTTTAATCCAACCATTTTATATTTAACATGTGACTTTGGCTCATTAAATCAAAACTTTAGAAAAGAGGTTTTTGTAATTTACAAAGGAAAAATGGGTCGGAAATGAAATATTCACAAGGTTTTAAGCGCCGGCGGGGCTCGGGGTTATATGAAAATAATATGATCGGGGGGTCTTAAGCAACAGGCTAATGTGATCGGAACTTTTGGAGTATGGCAAGACTTGCGTCTTTGATTCTTTCGATGTGATTAGCACCTTATCGTATTAGCAAGTGGTTCCGAGACCCAAAGCGTATGGTGGGGAAGTGGTTTAGGGCTTAACTCAAGGGGCTTAGGTCTATAGCAATGAAACTTTGATTTTTTATGATAATTTTCAAGGATTTTAATGGATTTGGGGGTTCCGAAATAGTTAAAGTGAGTTTTTAACTATGAAAGGGGAAATTTTCATAAATGGAAAGAAGAGGACTTATGAAAACAAGGTAGTTTTGATGTAGAAAAAAGTAGATGAAAGGTTTTGAGAAGAGGAGAAATGGCGATCTTTCGAGCGGTATTTCGGTTGGAATCGGCGAAATTCACAGTATAAAAATGGGACAGCAAGTAAGTTTTGGACAAAGGCATGAGGCCTACAAGGAGTCTTCAAGAGCCAACAATTTTTAGTGATAAAATTTGTTCCTTGGAGGCTCAAAAAGATATTAGCCACCTTTTGGTATAACAAAATATTATAGGTGGCTAACACATGGTATCGGAGTTGATAAGTTCATAACCAGCTCAAACTTGAGTGAGCCATTTGTGTTTATGGCCTGTGCATATCTGCAAAAATTCTTGACATTTTTGCAACACTCAGAGTCTTTTTTCCACATTCATCAAGCTTTTTGCAGCATTCAGAAATTGGTTTGAAGAAGAGCGAAATGAGTGGTTTTGGAGAAGAAGCTGACATTGTGCATGCGAAGGTTCTCAAAATTACGATTTCTTTGCAATTTCTAACTATTAAATTTTGCATTTTGAAGAGCTACTTTGGAATAGTGTTTCAAAGTGGGTTTTACGAAGGAAAATTCGAGTTTTCATTGAAAATTTTAAAATTTTGGGTTTTCTAAAATTTTTACGGGAAGAATTCTACATTTTAAAGTTTCATTCTCTGTTTCTTGGAAAAATTAGTTCTTGCCCCAAGTGTACAAGATTCTGAAAAACTCTTCAATCCTACTATACATTTAAAAAGTACGTAGCTGTACATTTTAAAGTATTGGTTCTAAATTTACTCTCTATTTGTTGGAAGAAAATCACCATTTTAAGTTGCTCTACGATGTTTTAAAGAAAATATATATATATATATATATATATATATATATATATATATATATATATATATATATATATATATATATATATATATATAATTTTATTTTTTTAGGCCTTTTCAGCCCTCCTCTCTAAGGTTATTTTTTTTATTAAAAAAAAATAAAAAATAAAAAATAAAAAAAATAAAAATAAAAATAAAACCCCAACTCTTCTTGGTCTTTTGTCTTCCCCTTCTCATTTGCAGCACTGCCATTTAAAAAAAATAAAATAAAACACTGTGACCCCCTGCCCATGGCTATTACGGCCTCACTCCCATACGCTCTTCCCCTACCCCACAGTACGCACCAACCACAACCCATACTCTCTACTCTCGGGCGCTCGCTCTCACCACACACTGACCCCTCCCTACGCTAATATCCATGGCCTTTCGGCCCCTAGGCTATCTCTCAATGCCCCCACAACCTATCATTCTACTCAACCTCACCCCCTCACTCCCCTTGACGGCCCCCTCACACTCTCCATTACTGCTCCAGGCCTCCCCATCCCCCCACCCCTTCTCTCCCTCACCCCCAGCTCCCCAGCCACACATACAACACTCCTACTGCGTTAACTCTGACCCTCCCCTCGCTTGCTCTCCCTCGTATCCTTTGCCTCCCCTCTCCATGCGCTATCTACTCCTACTTACCGCCCTCCCCTCCTCACTAATTTGTGGCCTATCCAAACACTCTACCCACCTTGCTACCCGTTACCCCATACGCACCCCTCGACCCTGATGCCCAAACTGGCCACCCCCATACCCTTCTCCCTCTACAAGACCCCCTCTTCTTTATAAAATGCTCCTTTCCCCCTCTCTTCACACTTCCGCCTCCCCTTTCCCACGGCCTTTCGGCCTCCCCTCCCCTCACAATTCGTTTTTTTTTAATTTTAATATCCATTCCCCACTCTATAAATACATTTCGATATTTTAATTTAAAAAAAAACAATGTTCCTAAAATTTGTCTCTCGCCTCCCTTTTTTAAATTTGACTTCAAAAAAATTTTTTAATCCCTTTCCCTTTTAATTCCCCTCCCCCACAATTTGTTTTTTAATCTGACTTTTTTAAAATTCCCCTCATTTTTAATTAATTCCCATTTCAATTAATTCATTTTTTAATTATTTTTAATTAATTATAAAAAAACAATGAGAGAGAGGAAGAGCGAGAGAGAGAAAATGAAGCGATAACAAAGAAAATGACATATCGATAAATGGACTATATACATAGAAAGAAAGTGAGATTTTCATTGTGATTTGTGGCATTGATTTAGGGGAAGGGTGAGTATATGAATCATTGATGTGAAGAGCGGATTTCTTTTATAGCTCTTTTTAAAGAAAAAAAAATATTTGCCTTAAAGGATTCTTGCACAGTTTTTTCTTGCACATTTTTGGCAAAATATTGTATTGAGCTGACTTGTTGTATTTGCTCATTCATAGCTGCAATTAGTATTTGAGTTGTTAAAAATTGTTGTTGCTTGCAGTTAGACTTCCAAGTCTATGCCTTGATGCCCTCCATAATTTGAGGAGCAAATTTTGTACTTTGAGATTTCCATAGATTCAAATTCTTTGGGAATATTTATTGTTGTTGTTGAAATCACATTGTCATAGTGGCATTTTGATTGAAGTTATTTTTCATTTTTGAGCCTAAGTTGTTGAAATTGCTAAAATCAATGAGGCACTAGTGTTGTTGAATAACCTCATTCATTCCAATGTTGATGATATGATAAAAATGAACGCGGATGCTCTTTGTAACATTCAAGAAGTTGTTGCAAAGTCTTTGAGAAAGATTGAGTTTTTGTAGTTGGAATCTACGCTCTGACCATTGAACTTCAACAAAGGGATCACCATTAAGACATTTATTCGGAGAAGATTGAGAAAAGACTCCCATCGACGGCAAATTAAAGTTGCGGTTGATTCCCATTACGTTCCTTATTGCTAGAGCATATTTTCATGCAAATGCGACGCTCGGCCCTGCACTTCCTAAGCCATCATCGGACCTTGGGAAGATCTTGTCCCTGGCACATAGTCTTATGATATGACAAGGATATGTCCTTTCATATTCCGGACACACCAAGCCCATCATATTTCGGAGTGTGGATTACATATGACGGTTCACCACGGTTGTTCCCGAGATCATGCTCCACTTCCGAAGATTGAAATGCCAACCTTGTGATCGAGTTGGCTATATGAAGATCATTGTTTTAGTCTTCATCCATGCAAGCAATTCGGCACACCCATTCTTCGGACATATGCTTGAGAAAAAAAGCCTCCTGCCAAGAACAAAGATTCATGCGGATGGATCACTTCTTGGCGGTGGGCATCGGCTTCGAAGATGTTTGTTATGTTAGAACTTGTTCACGGATATTGAGCAAACTTGCGGTTGAGTTTTCACCATCATATCACCTTGTCCACGGCAGGGGAAAATGGTGGTCATGTACAAGCCGACGTCGGGGATCAGCAAGCTTTGAGCACAATCTCCTCTTTCCATGTTCGGAAGTTGTAGCCGGAGACACGACGGTTCAGCGGGCACAGGCCACAATTCGTGTTCCCGGATTCGAGAGATGTACCCGGGCATGGATGCCCACGAGCATAGCCGGTTGGTGGGCGGCCTTAAACCATCATATTTGGTTGGTGGTAATCCTAAAACCATCCTTGAGGTGTCAGACCTCCCTTCTTTTAGGTCGAAGGTATACTGCCTGTAGTGAACACTTCCTCTATGAAGCCTTTAGTTTCTTATGACTTTGAGTTGATTCAGGAAATGCTTCAAGCATTCTAGATTTTATTGTGTCCTAAAACCATCATAGGTAGTAGACCTCCCTTCTTTTAGGTTGAAGGTCTCCCTTTTTATGAGAGAAA
This sequence comes from Pinus albicaulis, assembly GCA_034641835.2. Taxonomy (NCBI): domain Eukaryota; kingdom Viridiplantae; phylum Streptophyta; class Pinopsida; order Pinales; family Pinaceae; genus Pinus; species Pinus albicaulis. The sequence goes on along the minus strand of JAXQQM020060093.1, from coordinate 7,287 downwards.
ATTTCTCTATGTGAAGCTTTCGGCTTCTTGCAGTTTTGGAAGGATTAGGGAGGCTGCCCAGCAAGTTTTAGACAAATTCTTGGAGTCATCCTTAAACCACCTATTTTTTCCAACATTTGGAAAGTTAAGTTAAACTTCGTCTTTGCCATGTATGCTTTTTCTCGATTGTATTACAACTCTCTTCTTGGACTCACATACCCCTTGGGTCAGGGGATGTTTAGACACCTAATCCTCTGTGGGTAGGTGTGGAATGCAAAAAGTCACAATGGAGTCCAAGTGACCTTGGAATGTGAGCAAAGTCCTGGTGTATATAAATGTACATCATGTATAATTGAAGAAAATAAGAAAACCTCACATATCCTTCATTGTGTGTTGAGTCTCTTGTGTGTGTGTGTTTATTCCTCATACACCATGTGTGTGTTAACATGGTGTTTAACAAGCACGATTCATGAGGGGCATACCTTCTAGCGAGTTGAATCCATCTTGAAAACGGTGAAGTCACCCAAATAGTTCTTTAAGCTACTAGTTTTTGAATAGTGGAGTCACCATGAAAACTATGAACTTTTGGGTATTCGACACTTGGAGTCACCAAGTGAAATATTCACATCCTTTCTTGTGCACGACCACTATTCACAATAATCAATCGAGCTAATCTTTGTGTCATTATTTCCCGGTAAATATTTAATATCGCTCCCCCAAAAATGGCAGAAAATTTTATCACTCCCCACTATCTTCCCAAGGTTGAGAATGGACTGAAGGAAGGTAACCACATACTAACCTTTTGGAGTGGATAACTAACCCTACCAAGACCGAGAGAGGGCTCTCTCAATTCCTTTTTTGGCCAAAGGGATGTTGTATATAATGTTTTAGGCTATTTATGGTGCTCGGTAGATTGGGTTTTTGTTTGTTTTGATTTTTGTTTGGATAGGAATGATAGTTAAAAGAACTAGGTCTAGGATTTAGGTCTAAATTAAATTTTTTTTTACAAGGTAAAGGGTGAGGCAAGGTAGGTAAGATTATAAACACTTCATTTTTCATTGTGTATAGAGTGGGCTTGAAGGGATTCATAATGAGCATTAAAGAAATTTGAATTCATTCATTAGAAGAGGGCAATTTCATGAAAACCTTATAAAAAAAAACGAGCATGGAAAGCATTATTTATATCAACAAATTGATAAGACTTATCATAAAGAAGAATATAGATGAAATATAGATACAAAATAACATTCAACATCTCATGAGTTTACAAAGAAAAACAAATTCTCAAAGGCATACCACTAGAGTCTCAACACTATATGCCAACAATGTCTTTGATTTCATTAGCAAAAGCTTGTATAATAGCTCCACTACAAATAGCAACTATCCGACCTCTAAAATGATTTGAGGTGGACTACTTATATATAATAGATTTCATGACACCTCATAGGGTCAAAATCCTATCAAAAAGCATCATAATTACATCAGATGAGTCATTTCTTAGAATCTGAGGAGATTCCAAGCTAATCCACTGAGAAATTTAGCTAAAACTAGGTGTGTGTGTCTCCTTCATTCGTATGTTTCCTCATCATAAGAGGCAAAAAAAAAACTCAAATACATCAAATGAAACCGCATGGGACAACTAGCATCGGTCGAAGTTTTGGCATGACGGTTGTAGAAGAATCCAATGCATAAACGTAGCACCTTTAGCGAAGGCATCACGCATGTACGGCAGAAATGTCAGCACTTGTTCAAGGGTGATTTTGACCCACTTAAAAACATCCAAATGAAATTATGAAGGTTGCGATGAGTATCATACATCTTGTTGTGGTTTTATGGGCAAGTCGATGTTTTTGGAAGTTTTGGGAAAGTAGAAGTAGATCAAAGTTGCTATAAAATTCGAAGTTGTTGGGGCGGAGTGGGGGATTCTTGAAAAAGTTTTTGGGGTTTTGAAGTAGTTGCGGTTGAAGTGTTGCTAGAGGTAGTGCCTTGTTGTAAGTTGTGTATGAAAATATCATCGAAGGAAGGTTGAATTGGTCTTGGATGAATCTTTATAAAAGGTCTTAGATCTTATAATTCATGATTTAAAGATTCTATAAGAAGAAAAAGCCCTATTCTTGTGGGTTTTCATCTCAAAAGGATAGGTTTAGCCATGGCTAACAACCTACATTTGGTATCCTCTTTTCTCTTTGATATTCATTGTTTTGTAGTTTTTTGATGATAGAAAACACAATAATAATAAAGTTAAAGAAGAATATAATCAAGTTAAGAAAAAAGATATCACAAGAAATTATAAGAGTAAGATAAATCACCTAATTGAGTTGCCCCTCTATTTCTCAACATGGAATCGAGAACTAAGGTGACAACACAAGAAGAGCCAACTTGAACATTGCATTATTGAATAAGGATACATAAGGGATGATCACAAGGAAATCATTAAGGAGGAATAAGAAGAACCAAGGAGGAGTACTCATCTCAAGGATCCACATTATCACAAGGAGAAAAAGACCTCAAGGACCCTACCTTCGAAGAAAAGAAGGAATTTACATTTAAAGCATCTTGGGAAGCCTCTACATTCTACATTCTACATCTACAATAAGTAAGAAGTATTTCCATTATCATCAAAGAAATCAAGGTGATCTACCTCTCGAAGAAAGGATCACATTTCAAGCATACTTGAAGGAAGACATCTTCATCAAGAAGGCATATTAAATTGTAATCATCATCAAGAAGGAATCAAGTCGAATATATCATCATAAAGGAGCATATTCACTTAACATGTATCTTTATATTTATGTCTGAATCTACTATCAACATGAAGTCATTCTGCAAGGAAAGTGTTAAACACCATGTTGAAGCACACACATGGTGTATGAGGAAGATGAGAAACACACACACAAGAGACTCAACACAATGAAGGATAAGCGTGAGGCTTTCTTATTTTCCATTATACAAAGATGTACATTTATAGTACAATGGTATGACTCTTGGTTTCACATTCCAAGGTCACTTGGACTCCATTGTGACTTTTCGCATTCCACACCTACCCATTTAAACACCATGTTGAAGCACACATGGTGTATGAGGAAGATGAACACACACACACAAGAGACTCAACACAATGAAGGATAAGCGTGAGGCTTTCTTATTTTCCATTATACAAAGATGTACATTTATAGTACAATGGTGTGACTCTTGGTTTCATTTTCCAAGGTCACTTGGACTCCATTGTGACTTTTCGCATTCCACACCTACCCATGTAGGATTAGGTGTTCCAACATCCCCCCTTAATCCGAAGGGGTATGTGTGAGTCCAAGAAAAGAGTTGTAATACAAATCTGCAAAGTATACATGGCAGCACTTGGGCTGAATCAACTCTCCGAAATGTTGGAAAAAAGAGGTGGTTTTAGGATGACCACAAACACTGGAACGCAATACATGTTGCAGTTCCCGGAACTCTTCCAAAACTGGCAAGAAGCTGAAGGCTTCTGCTAGAGGAATTGTCCCTCATAAAAAAAGGAGACCTTCGACCTAAAAGAAGGGAGGTCTACTACCTGTGGTGGTTTTAGGTTGTCCACCAACCAAAGATGATGGTTTTAGGTTATCCACCAACCGAAAATGATGGTTTTGGGTTATCCACCAACCAAAGATGATGGTTTTAGGTTATCCACCAACCGAAGGTATGCTCATGGGCATCTGTATCTCTGGCTACATCTCTGAATCCGGAATGACGAATTGTGGCTCAGGCTCGCTTGAACTGTTGGCTACAACTCTGAACATGGAATGAGAGATTGTGGCTCAGGCTCGCTTGATCTGACGTCGAAGCTTGTACATGACCACCATTTTCCCCCCTGTCAGGGACAAGGTGAGATGATGGCGAAAACTCAGCTGCAAGTTTGCTCAATATCCGTGAACAAGTTCTAACATGTGTCGTAAACATCTTCTTGGCTGCTGATGCCCATTGCCAAGAAGCGATCCATCCAAGATGAATCTTGGTTCTTGCAAGAGGCTTGTGTCTGAAGCATCTGTCTGAAGAATGAGTGTGCCGACCACAGTGCTTGCATGGATGAAGATCAAAACAGTGATCTTTCATATGGCCAACTCGATCACGTTGTTGGCATTTTACAATCTGTTGTTGTTGTGGAAGTGGTATAGGATCTGGGAGCAGTACACGGGTGAAGCTTGTCATACAAGAATCCGACACTCTAAAATATGATGGGCTTTGTGTAGTCTGGAATATGAAAGGACACATCCTTTTCATATCCAAGACCAGTTTTGTGCTTGTTGTGGACAAGCTCTTCCCAAGGTCTGATGATGGGCTTGAGAAGTGCAGGCTGAGTTGCTGCATCTGCATGTACATCTGCTCTAGTACACGGCACTGAATGTGAATCATCTACAACTTTATCTTCTTTTTTCTGATGAGAGTCCTTCTCAATGTTCTGAACAGAAACAGGTTCAGAATGATGACTCTTTTGCTGAATTTTGTCTTGCTGAAGCTGAGTTTCCAACTACAAAAACTCAATCTTTTCTTGTGCATCTTGTAAACAAATCTGAATATTACAAAGAGCATCCTTGCTCATTTTTATCATGTCATCAACATTGGAATGAATGAGGTCATTCAACAACTCTAATTCCTCATTGATTTTGGCCATTTTCAACAACTTAGGCTCAAAAAATGAAAGGGTGTCGGCTTCAACCGAAAATGCACCTGTTTACAATGTGTTGCAACAAGAAATACAAGTGACTCAAGAGAACTTCCAATTATGGAAATCTCAAAGTACAAAATGTGCTCCTCAAATGATGGAGGACAATCAACAATGACTTACATCAACAACTCAAATTCATTGATTCTAACTATGAATGAAGAGGCAAATTCCACTCAAAATACAATGTTAGTTCAATACATATCTCTGCAAAATATTTGTAAATGTGTAGCTGAAAACACTTGTGCAAGAATCTTTTTATGGCACCTGAATTTTTCTTCAAAAAGTTGTTTTCAATGATGGCAAACTTGTCTTCAAATGTGAAATTCTTTAAAAAATCACTCTCATGTCAATGCCACAAATCACACAATGTCAAATCTGCAAATTTCAGTCCATGTGCTCCTCATATGCCATTTTCCATTTTTGCTGTTCATTTCTCTTTCTGCTCTTTCTCTCTCGTCTTGTTTTTTTTTTTAATTAATTAAAAATTAATTAAAAAAATGGGAATAATTAAAAATGAGGGGAATTAAAAGGGAAGGAAATTTTAATGGGAGAGGAGAGGATATTAAAAAATTAAAATGGGAATTAAAATGGGAAAGGGGGATTTTTTAATAAATAATTAAGATTGGAATGGAGTAGGAGGAGAATTAAATAAATGGAGGGAGGGAAAGTTATTATGTGAGAGGGAGGGGCGGATTTATAAAATTAAAAAATGAATTGTGATGGAAGGCGAATAGGGATTATTATATGAGAGGGAGGGGCGTATTTATAATGAGAGGGGGTAGGGATTTATTAAATTAAATGGGGATTATTAAATTGAATGGGGAAATATAAAAATCGATTTAAAAACAAGGAGGGGCAGTCAACAATGAGGGGAGGAAGTTTGTAGAGGAATGGCATAGGGAAATAATTTAAAATGGAGGGAAAGAACCGATTTTTTTTTTAAAACGCTGGTAAAGCGGAGAGGGAGGTCGTAGAGTGCAGAAAAGGGAGGCTGCGTGTTGCGAAGGGAGATCGGGCGCAGGGTTGAACGCAGGGAGTAGGCGGAAGAAGCCGAGGGCCAGTGGGGGAGCGTATGAAAGGGTCGACTGTTGTTGCAGAGCGGAGTGTAAGTTTATGAGCGTGGGCGGGGTTGCAGGCCGGATGAGAGCCGATTTGAATGGAGTAGGGGCAGAGTGTAGTGAGGGCGGGGCCGTAAGGGAGAGGGAGAGCGTGGGCCTGTGGGGCGGAGTCTGCGGGGTGGGCGACTATTGAAGTGGGTATGTATGCAGGTCGAGGGGTGCAGTGGTATAGTATGGGGTTTGCAAAATGCTTGGGAGTGGAGAGGTCGCAGATGGAGGGAGCGGAGATTAAGGGCGAGGGGGTAAGGCAGTAGTTTGAGTGTGGATGTGAGGCGCGTTTGGTTTGGGGAAAGCGATGGGTAGAAGAGTGCAATGGGTTTGAGCGTATAGTGAGGGTTTGGAAATGGCGTGTGGTTTGGGAATGTGTGGGGTTTGAACTGATTTGCAGAGTATGGCGTGGAGTGTGTAAGGAATGAGTGTAGAGTTTGGTAGAAGCGTGTGAGGAGGGGGGGAGGCAGTGGTAATAGAGTATGCAGTGAGAATTGAGAAGGCCGAAAGGCCAAGAAAAGTGAAATTTTTATTTTTAATTTTTATTTTTATTTTTAGTTTTAAACAGTAGAGAGTAGGAGGAGAAATTTTCTTCTTCTTGCAGGAATTTTACAAATGTACAGCAGTAGGACTTCAGAAATTGTAGAGAAAACTCAAAAAATTTCCTTCAAAAACTCAGAACTTTTCTTCAAAAAATTGCAGAGGGCCATATAGCAGCAGAAAATTGGAGAATTTGCAGAGTTAGAGATTTGCAGAAAACTCAGAAATCTCAGAAATTTTCCAATGAAAGCTCAGAAATATTTTCAGTAAAAACCCAGAAACTTGTTCAGAAACCCAATATAAATCGTATCCAGCAGCTCTTCAAAATGCAGAATTTAAAATGCAGAGATAATTTAGAATGAAAACCTTCAAATGAGCAGTGCTGCCTTTCTTCAAAACACCTGCTGCTCTTCTTCAAAACAAATTCTGAATGCTGCAAAATCACTGAATGCTGCTCCTTCTCCAAAGCACTTCTGAATGGTGGCAAAAACACTGCTGCAGAAATCTCTGAGTGCTTCAGATGTGCATTGCTGCTCCCAATTTCTGAGTGCTGCAAAAATGCCAAGAATTTTTGCAGATATGCAGGCCATAAACACAAATGGCTCACTCAATTTGGAGCAGGGCCAGCAATCGCCCACTCTGATACCATGTTAAACACCATGTTGAAGCACACACATGGTGTATGAGGAAGAAGAATGCACACACAAGAGAAACAACACACAATGAAAGATAAGTGTGAGGCTTTCTTATTTTCCATTATACAAAGATGTACATTTATAGTACAATGGTGTGACTCTTGGTTTCACATTCCAAGGTCACTTGGACTCCATTGTGACTTTTCATATTCCACACCTACCCATGTAGGATTAGGTGTTCCAACAGGTTCAATGCTTTATGGTTTCAAGGTAACAAAAATGCCATCACCGAAAACATGTTTTCATTGAGGGGATGCTTACTATG
>JAXQQM020090580.1:20000-36395 GCA_034641835.2 Pinus albicaulis | reverse complement strand
CGCTGAGGACGCTTCTACAAACTACAATTCAAGCGACGCTGCCACCCTATTTTCATGCTGGGCTCTTCCCGGTTCGCTCGCCGCTACTAGGGGAATCCTTGTAAGTTTCTTTTCCTCCGCTTAATTATATGCTTAAAATCAGCGGGTTTTCTCGCCTGAGCTAAGGTCGCAAGTTGGAGCTAAATCCGCCCTACACAATGGGAGGACAAGAGAGAGCAAAGCAAGTTCCAGGGATGCCACAGAGAGCCCACATTGGCTAACGCCGACTGCCCAACCAAGGGGACAAGATCACCGCTTGCCGACGCACGCCACGAAACATCGCCTGCCACATTTCAGCCAACCGCACCGCATTGGGCATGGATGACCACCTCCGTTGCTCCCTACCATATTGCAAGGAGTGCGTTTGATTGGGATGCGACGCCCAGACAGACGTGCTCTTGGCCGAAGCCTCGGGCGCAAATTGCGTTCAAAAACTCAATGATTCACGGGATTCTGCAATTCACACTAAGTATTGCATTTCGCTACGTTCTTCATCGTAACAAGAGCCGAGATATCCGTTGCCGAGAGTCGTTTCCGTGTGTTATCCAAACCTCGTGCCTTTCAAAAAGGGTAGAATTGTAAAGAACGATGACCGAGAAGGACTAGGGTGGCCACCCTGAAAACTCGCACTTCTTTTCGTCCTTCACGAACATCAAGCCCACTACAACTCCCCCTTTTTTCTACGTAAATACGGGGGTCGGAACGAGGAAAGTAAGAAAAACACATGAAATAAAGAGAAACAAAATTGTCCACCCACTCGAAGGAGGAGGCCCAAACAGATAACAAACACTTCGCGAGCCCCGCGCCCTCGCAAAAGGGGGGGAATCGCAAGGAACGACAATCGGGAAGGACTAGGGTGGCTAACCCAGGAGCTCGCACTGCCTTTCATCCTTCGCGAATGCCAATCCTCAACGATTCACCCTTTTCTCCGTAAAGCTAGGGGCCGAAAGGAGGAAGAGAAAAAAGCAAACCAAAAAGAGAAAAGAAAAAAGAGAACCAAAACATGGACGAGGGTCAAACACAAAACAGCCTTTCAAGGCCCCGTGCCCTCGCAAAAAGGCGGGAACTGCACAGATCGACGACCGAGAAGGACTAGGGCGGCCACCCCAGCAGAAACTCGCACTGCTTTTTCATCCTTCCGAAAACGTCAAAATCCACGGCAATCCCACCTTTTCTCCGTAAAGCTAGGGGGAACAAAACGAATCACAAGGGGAGGCTCAAACACAGTACAAGATTTTCCAAGCCCTGTGCCTTGGCAGAAAAGGGGGGAACTGCAAGGAACGACGACCGAGAAGGACTAGGGTGGCCAACCCGGGAGCTTGCACTGCTTTTCATCCTTCTCCGACACCGACCCACAACAATTCTCGCTTTTCTCCGTAAAGCTGGGGACCGGAAGGGAAGAAAACGACGACAAGAAAGAAAGAAAACCCAAGCATTACCCACCATAACACTCGCGACAAAAATCCAATTTGAGAGAAAGGGGGCCAAATTTCAAGCAACGCTAGCTAGAAAAACAGAGGGCCACCGCCGCGCGAGGGGACGTTGGCTTAACCAAAAAGAAGGAAAATAAGGCACCCGATCAAAAGCATCCCACGTTTTCGCACCCTTCCACATACTACATTGCGACGCAACATCCTTTCTATCTACACGACATAACGAGCGACAATCAAGCAACCAAGCAGAGACAAGCCACAACCTAAACTTGACCACTAGAAAAGCCGAGGGCCCCGACGAGACAAGTGCCTAGAGCACATTACTACTGAGAGGTAAACGACCCCCCAACCCACACAAGGCGTCAGAAAATGCACTAATAGCAAACCACCCCGAGCCAGCCCTCCGTAAGGGCACCAGCACCTTCCACCCAAAAATCTGGGCCCAAACAACCAAACACCAAAGAGATGACGTAGCTGACACTCAATGCTGGATAAAGCCCAGGGCCACAAATACGCCGGCGGTGCAACGTCACACCCTAAAAAGAGGGAAGCCCCCAAAGCGCACACCACAACGCTTTTGCAACAATCGACACATCCAAGAAATGACCAAGTCGCGCAAAAAAAACCCACAATCCAAATGGTGAGGCCTAGGACATAACCTGCTTCCTACTTTTCCTTGGAAGGGGGGAGTGGCTCAAGAAAGGACGAGGAATTCCCTCAACACCAAAGGGGGAGAAGAAAAGAATGCCACCTCGTGCCCATTGACGAGAAAACTTGCAATTTTTATGGAGCTCGAACCAAGGGAGGGCTATTTCATTACCTAGACCCAACCCTTCCGCGAGGGCATGTCAAGGAACAGTCGAGAGGACTAGTAAGAGCCCACTGAATTTCTCCGCGCTTTCCAGTCCATCCTATTTACCTGCACCTCAAATTTTTCCTCACAGGGTGGTTGAGGGTAGGAAGAGCTAAGACCCTACAAATATTCATGCCACCTTCAGTGTTGGACACAAACCAAGCAAATCCCACAACATAAACCCTACACTAACTAAAACCCTCCCCCCCACCAAAAAGGGGAGGAGGGTGAACAAATAGCGCTGGTGGTTTCATTTCCTTCACTAAGCCAACGAGACCAAAGCCCACCTCTCCAACCCACCAAAAAGGGAGGAGGTGAAGAATATGGCGAAGAGCCAACATCGACGGAGCCAACGAGCGAGCAAGGGGGCACGAGAGCGACATAGGCGACCGGCCAGTTGTCTCAAGGAGCCACACAGAGCGACCTCGTCCAACTCTGAGAACACAGAGCGGAAGGGTAACCTTTTCACATATGCCTCCCAGGACAAGCATGGCCAACATTATCGCTCATGCGCTACCGAGTGGGGATGGAGAGAAGACGAGAGTCGACGACCCTACAAATGACCCAAGGCCACTCTTCAGGCACACCCGAACAAACAACTCAGTTACCAACCCACCTTTCACACGAAAATCCAACCCCTCCCCCCACAAGCAAGCAAAACGGGAGGAGAAGAACAATATAGAGAATAGCCGACATCGACAAAGCCAACGAGCGACATATCAAAACGCTGATTTCAACAGAGCAAACGTGCGACCAAGGGGCACGAGAGAGAGTTACCGGAGCGCCGATTTCAACAACGCCAACAGGCAGCCGGTCATCTCAAAGAGCCACACACAACAACCCCATCCAAATGCTAGAAAACAGAGTGGACGGGAGAGATTGTTCAAACATGCCTCCAAGGACAAGCATGGCCAACACTACCGCTCATATGCTACCGAGTGGTGATGGAGAGAAGAAAGTCGACGACCCTATAAATGACCCAAGGCCATTCTTCAGGCACAATCGAGCAAAACAACTCAATTACCAACCCACCTTTCACACGAAAAGAAAATCTGATAAGCACACCCTCGGACAAAACAAGGCGACCCGAACGCCCCCGTCCGTGCGCCCTCACCCGGGGCGACACGGAGCGCCCCCCTGAACAGACGCACATGGGAGCAAACGGCAAACGGGCCGCTCGGACATGCACAAGGCACCCGGGCGATCGCAACTTAGCAAATATGGCACGGGCGCCCTCGGGCCAAACGACCCGACCCGAACGGACGACGTCGCCCAGCACGACCAAATGACCCGACCCGAACGAACGCCCTCACCCGGGGCGACACGACGCGCCCACCCGAACGGATGCACATGGGAGCAAACGGCAAACGGGCCGCCCGAACATGCACAAGGCACCCGGGCGGTCACAACCTAGAAAATATGACATGGGCGCCCTCGAGCCAAACGACCCGACCCGAACGGACGCCCTCACCCGGCACGCCCACCCGAACGAACGCCATCACCTGGCGCGACACGGCACACCCGACCCGAACGGACGCTCATGGGAGCAAACGGCAAACGGACCGCCCGGACGTGCACAAGGGACCCGGGCGGTCACAACTTAGCAAATCTGACACGGGCGCCCTCGGCCCAAACGACCCGACCCGAACGGACGCCCTCACCCGGCACGACATGGCACGCCTGCCCGAAAGGACGCACATGGGAGCAAATGGAAAACGGGCCGCCCGGACGTGCACAAGGCACCCGGGCGGTCACAACTTAGCAAATCTGACACGAGCGCCCTCGGGCCAAACGACCCCACCCGAACGGACGAGCTCACCTGGCACGCCCACCCGAACGGACGCCCTCACCCAGCACGACACGGCACGCCCACCCGAACGGATGCCCTCACCCGGCACGACACGACGCGCCCACCCGAACGGACGCCCTCACCCGGCACAACACGGCGCGCCCACCCAAACGGACGCACATGGGAGCGAACGGCAAATGGGCCGCCCGGATGTGCACAAAGCACCCGGGTGGTCACAACTTAGCAAATCTAACACGGGCACCCTCGGGCCAAATGCCCTGCCCCGAACGGACGCCCTCACCCGGCACGACACGACACGACGCGCCCACCCGAACGGACGCACATGGGAGAAAACGGCAAACGGTCCGCCCGGACGTGCACAAGGCACCCGGGCGGTCACAACTTAGCAAATCTGAAACGGGCGCCCTCGGGCTAAACCACCCGACCCGAACGGACACCCTCACCCGGCACGACCACCCGAACGGATGCCCTCACCCGGCACGACACGACGCGCCCACCCAAACGGTCGTACATGGGAGCAAACGGCAAACGGGCCGCTCGGACGTGCACAAGGCACCCGGGCGGTCACAACTTATCAAATCTGACACGGGCGCCCTCGGGCCAAACCACCAGACCCGAACGGACGCCCTCACCCGGCACGACACGGCACGCCCGACCAAACGGACGCACATGGGAGAAAACGGTAAACGGGCCACCCGGACGTGCACAAGGCACCCGGGCGGTCACAACTTAGCAAATCTGACACGGGCGCCCTCGGGCCAAACGACCCAACCCGACCCGAACGGACGCCCTCGCCCGGCACGCTCACCAGAACGGTCGCCATCATGCCGCACAACCAAACGACACGACACGAACGAACGCCCTCACCGGGCACGACCGAACGACCCGACCAGAACGGACAACCTCACCTAGCACGCCCACACGAACGGACACCCTCACACGGCGCGACACGGCACGACCGACCAAACGGACGCACAAGGTAGCAAACGGAAAACAGGCCGCCCGGACGTGCACAAGTTACACGGGCGGTCACAACTTAGCAAATCTGACACGGGCTTCCTTGGGCCAAATGACCCAACCCGACCCGAACGGACGCCCTCGTCCGGCACGCCCACCCGAACGGTCGCCGTCGTGCCGCACAACCAAACGACACGACACGAACAGACGCCCTCACCCGGCACGACCGAACGGACAACCTGATCCAGCACGCCCACACGAACGGACGCCCTCACCCGACGCGACACGGCACGCCCTACCAAACGAACGCACATGGGAGCAAACGGCAAACGGGCCGCCCGGACGTGCACAAGGCACCCGGGCGGTCACAACTTAGCAAATCTGACATGGGCGCCCTCGGGCCAAACAACCCGACCCGCCTCGAACGGACGCCCTCCCCCGGCACACCCACCCGAAGGGTCGCCATCGTGTCGCACGACCAAACGACACGACACGAACGGACGCCCTCACCCGGCACGACCGAACGACCCGACCCGAACGGACGCCCTCACCCGGCACAACTGAACGACCCGACCCGAATGGACGCAAATGGGAGAAAATGGCAAACGGGCCGCCCGGACGTGCACAAGGCACTCGGGTGGTCACAACTTAGCAAATCTGACATGGGCGCCCTTGGGCCAAACGACCCGACCCGACCCGAACGGACGCCCTCGCCTGGCACACCCACCCGAACGGACGTCATCGTGCCGCACGACCAAACAACCTGACCCAAACGGATGCCCTTATCCGGCACGATCGAACGACCCGACCCGAACGGACGCCCTCACCCGTCACGACCAAAAGACCCGACCCGAACGGATGCACATGGGAGCAAACGGAAAACGGGCCGCCCGGACCTGCACAAGGCACCCGACCCGAACGGACGCCCTCGCCCGGCACGCCCACCCGAACGGACGCCATCGTGCCGCATGACCAAACGACCCGACACAAACGGACGCCCTCACCGGGCACGACCGAACGACCCGGCACGACCAGACGCCCTCACCCGGCACGACCGAACGACCCAACCCGAACGGACGCACATGGGAGCAAACGACAAACCGGCCGCCCGGACATGCACAAGGCACCCGGGCGGTCACAACCTAGCAAATCTGACACGGGCGCCCTCGGGCCAAACGACCCGACCCGACCCGAACAGACACCCTCGCCTGGCACGCCCACCCGAACGGTCGCCATCGTGCCACACGACCAAACGACACGACACGAACGGACGCCCTCACCCGGCACAACCGAACGACCCTACCCGAACGGACGCCCTCACCCGGCACGACCGAACGACCCGACCCGAACGGACGCACATGGGAGCAAACGGCAAACGGGCCACCCGGACGTGCACAAGGCACCCGGGCGGTCACAACTTAGCAAATCTGACACGGGCGCCCTCGGGCCAAATGACCCGACCCGACCCGAACGGACGCCCTCGCCCGGCACTCCCACCCGAACGGACGCCCTCGCCCGGCACGCCCACCCGAACGGACGCCATCGTGCCGCACGACCAAACGACCCGACCCGAACGGACGCCCTCACCCGACACGACCGAACGACTCGACCCGAACGGACGCCCTCACCCGGCACGACCAAACGACTCGACCCGAACGGATGCACATGGAAGCAAACGGCAAACGGGTCGCCCGGACGTGCACAAGGCAGCCGGGCGGTCATAACTTAGAAAATCTGACACGGGTGCCCTCGGGCCAAACGACCCGACCCGACCCGAATGGACGCCCTCGCCCGGCACGCCCACCCGAACGGACGCCATCGTGCCGCACGACCAAACGACCCGACACGAACGGACGCCCTCACCCGGCACGACCGAATGACCTGACCCGAACGGACGCCCTCACCTGGCACGACCGAACGACCTGACCCGAACGGACGCACATGGGAGCAAACGACAAACGGGCCGCCCGGACGTGCACAAGGCACCCTGGCGGTCACAACTTAGCAAATCTAACACGGGTGCCCTCAGGCCAAACGACCCGACCCGACCCGAACGGACACCCTCTCCCAGCACGCCCACCCGAACGGACTCCATTGTGCCACACGACCAAACGAGCCGACCCGAACGGACGCCCTCACCCGGCACGACCGAACGACCCGACTCGAACAGACGCCCTCACCCGGCACGACGAAACGACCTGACCCGAACGGACGCACATGGGAGCAAACGGCAAACGGGCCGCCCGAACGTGCACAAGGCACTCGGGCAGTCACAACTTAGCAAATCTGACACGGGCGCCCTCGGGCCAACTGACCCGACCCGACCCGAACGTACGCCCTCGCACGGCACGCCCACCCGAACGAACGCCATCGTGCTGCACGACCAAACGACCCGACCCGAACGGACGCCCTTGCCCAGCACGACCGAACGACCCAACCCGAACGGACGCCCTCACCCGGTACGACCGAACGACCCGACCAGAACGGACGCCCTCGCCCGGCACGACCGAACGACCCGACCAGAACGGGCGCCCTCGCCCGGCACGACCGAACGACCCGACCAAACGGACGCACATGGGAGCAAACGGCAAACGGGCCGCCCGGACGTGCACAAGGAACCCGGGCGGTCACGGCTTAGCAAATCTGACACGGGCGCCCTCGGGCCAAATGACCCGACCCGACCCGAACGGACGCCCTCACCCGGCACGACCGAACGACCCGACCCGAACGGACGTCCTCACCCGACACGACACGGCACGCCCACCCGAAAGGACGCACATAGGAGCAAACGGCAAACGGGCCGCCCGGACGTGCACAAGGCACCCGGGCGGTCACAACTTAGCAAATCTGACACAGGCGCCCTCGTGCCAAACGACCCGACCCGACCCAAATGGACGCCCTCGCCCGGCACGCCCACCCGAACGGTCGCCATCGTGCCGCACAACCAAACGACATGACACGAACGGACGCCCTCACCCGGCACGACCAAACGACCCGACCCGAACGGACAACCTCACCCGGCACGCCCACACGAAAGGACACCCTCACCCAGCGCGACACGGCGCGACCGACCAAACGGACGCACATGGTAGCAAACTTTAAACGGGCCACCCTGACGTGCACAAGGCACCCGGGCGGTCACAACTTAGAAAATCTGATACGGGCGTCGTCGGGCCAAATGACCCGACCCGACCCGAACGGACACCCTCACCCGGCACGCCCACCCGAACGGTCACCATCGTGCCGCACGACCAAACGACACGACACCAACGGACGCCCTCACCCGGCACGACCGAATGGACAACCTCACCCGGCACGCCCACACGAACGGACGCCCTCACCTGGCGTGACACGGCACGCCCGACCAAACAAACGCACATGGGAGCAAACGACAAACGGGCCGCCCGGACGTGCACAAGGCACCCGGGCGGTCACAACTTAGCAAATCTGACACGGGCGCCCACAGGCCAAACGACCTGACCCGACCCGAACGGACGCCCTCGCCTGGCACGCCCACCCGAGCGGTCGCCATCGTGCCACACGACCAAACGACACGACACGAACGGACACCCTCACCCGGCACGACCGAACGACCCGACCCGAACGGACGCCCTCACCCGGCATGACCGAACGACCCGACCCGAACGGACGCACATGGGAGCAAACGGCAAACGGGCCGCCCGGACGTGCACAAGGCACCTGGGTGGTCACAACTTAGCAAATCTAACATGGGCGCCCTCAGGCCAAACGACCCGACCCGACCCGAACGGACGCCCTCACCCGGCATGACCGAACGACCCGACCTGAACGGACGCCCTCACCCGGCACGACCAAACGACCCGACCCGAACGGACGCACATGGGAGCAAACAGAAAACGGGCCGCCCGGACGTGCACAAGGCACCCGGGCGGTCACAACTTTTAAATCTTTGACGCCTGAGACGACGACAGCAGGCCAAACGGACGCCCCCATGGCTCATGCAGAGCAGTCGCCATCGTGCCGCACAACCAAACGACACGACACGAACGGACGCCCTCAACCGGCACGACCGAACGACCCGACCCGAACGGACAACCTCACCCGGCATGCCCACACAAACGGATGCCCTCACCCGGCACGACACGGCGCGACCGACCAAACGGATGCACATGGTAGAAAACGGAAAACAGGCCGCCCGGACATGCACAAGGCACCCGGGCGGTCACAACTTAGCAAATATGACACGGGTGTCCTCAGGCCAAACGACCCAACCCGACCCGAACGGACACCCTCGCCCGGCACGCCCACCCGAACGGTCGCCATCGTGCCGCACGACCAAACGACACGACACGAACGGACGCCCTCACCCGGCACGACCGAACGGACAACCTCACCCGGCATGCCCACACGAACGGACGCCCTCACCCTGTGCGACACGGCACGCCCGACCAAACAACCCGGCACAACCGAACGACCCAACCGAACCGGGCGCCCTCACCTGTGCGACACGGCACGCCCAGACCAAACAACCCGGCACACCAAACGACACGACACGAACGGACGCCCTCACCCGGAACGACCGAACGGACGCACATTGGAGCAAACGGCAAACGGGCCGCCCGGACGTGCACAAGGCACCCGGGCGGTCACAACATAGCAAATCTGACACGGGCGCCCTCGGGCCAAACGACCCGACCCGACCCGAACGGACGCCCTCGCCCGGCACGCCCACCCGAACGGACGCCATCGTGCCGCACGACCGAACGACCCGACCCGAACGGACGCCCTCACCCGGCACGAACGAACGACCCGACCCGAATGGATGCCCTCTCTCGGCACGACCAAACGGACGCCCTCACCCGGCACGACCAAACGACCCGACCCGAACGGACGCCCTCACCGTACACCAACGGCCAGACCGAACGGACGCCCTGCGCCGACACGACCCAGCAGTGACAACGGGCATGGGAGCAAACGGCAAACGGGCCGCCCGGACGTGCACAAGGCACCCGGGCGGTCACGACTTAGCAAATCTGACATGGGCCCTCGGGCCAAACGACCCGACCCGACCCGAACGGACGCCCTCACCCGGCACGACCGAACGACCCGACCCGAACGGACGCCCTCACCCGGCGCGCCCGACCAAACGGACGCACATGGGAGCAAACGGCAAACGGGCCGCCCGGACGTGCACAAGGCACCCGGGCGGTCACAACTTAGCAAATTTGACACGGGCGCCCTCGGGCCAAGCGACCCGACCCGACCCGAACGGACGCCCTCGCCAGCGACGTGACTGAACGGACGCCCTCGGGCCAAATGACTGACCCGACCCCCCGACCGAACGAGACGCCCTCACACGGCCTGGCCGACGGCCGACCCGGCCAGGCCGTATAGCCTCACCGAGCCGCCCACGAACGGATGCCCCGGGCCAGCGGCAGGCCCAACGAACGGACGCCACTCACCGGCACGACCAAACGACCCGACCCGGCCCGACCCGAACGCCCGCCCTCACCGGAGCACGCCCAAACGACCCGACCAGGCCAGAACGGACGCCCTCACCGGCACGCCCACCCGACCCAGGCAGACGACCCGACGGACGCCCTCCCAGCTAACGACCCGACCCGACCCGAAACCGGACCCTCACACCCGACCGACCAAACGACCAAACGAACGACAGCCCGCGACCAGCGACCGACGGACGCCCTCACCCGCCACGACCAAATGACCCGACCCGAATGGACGCCCTCACCCGGCACGACCGAACGACCCGACCCGACCCGAACGGACGCACATGGGACCAAACGGCAAACGGGCCGCCCGGACGTGCACAAGGCACCTGGGCGGTCACAACTTAGCAAATCTGACATGGGCTCCCTCTGACCAAACGGCCCGACCCGGACGGATGCCCTCACCCGGTGCCACACGACCCGCCTGACCGAACGGACGCACATGGGAGCAAACGGCAAACGGGTCGCTCGAACGTGCATAAGGCACCCGGGCAGTCACAACTTAGCAAATCTGATACGAGCGCCCTCAGCCCAAACGACCCGACCCGAACGCCTTTGGCCGGGCGCCCTCACCCGACACACCCGACCCGACCCGAACGCGTTTGTCTGGGCGAGTCGGGTGACCCAAGACTGGGCGCCTCTGCACGAACTGCACTACAGTGCGGAAGCCATTCCGGGAGCGTCCGGAGTCGGAATTGAGTGCCGTAAATTGCAAAATGTGCGCATTGACGGGCCGCATCTAACCGTACAGTTCGAAAGTTGATTGGACACACAGGGAGCTAGCGGGCCGCACGGACGTGCACAAGGCACCCGGGCGGTCACAACTTAGCAAATCTGACACGGGCGCCCTCCGACCAAACGGCCCGGCCCGGACGGACGCCCTCACCCGGTGCCACACGACCCGCCCGACCGAACGGACGCACATGGGAGCAAACGGCAAACGGGTCGCTCGGACGTGCACAAGGCACCCGGGCGGTCACAACTTAGCAAATCTGATACGGGCGCCCTCGGCCCAAACGACTCGACCCGAACGCCTTTGGCCGGGCGCCCTCACCCGACGCGCCCGACCCGACCCGAACGCGTTTGGCTGGGTGAGTCGGGTGACCCAAGACTGGGCGCCTCTGCACGAACTGCACTACAGTGCGGAAGCCATTCCGGGAGCGTCCGGAGTCGGAATTGAGTGCCGTAAATTGCAGAATGTGCGTATTGACGGGCCGCATCTAACCGTACAGTTGGGAAGCGGATTGGACACACAGGGAGCTCGAGGGATGGTCTAAACTGATTTGTAGTGCCGATTTGAGTGACCTGGCAGCACTTGGGCAGTTTTGTGCGGGATATTCCCAAGGTGAATTCTGGTGATTGTAAATGATTGCTGTAGGCTAGTTTGATGGTTGACAAGCCTTAGAGCTTGGTCAAAAGGCTAACTTGCCTTGCCAAGGAGCAGAAGTGGCTTCTGCTGGATTGGAACTTATTATTTCATATTTATCATTATTAACAGGGAATTACCCCTCCCTTGTATGTATGAACATACTTGTGGATTGATAATGATGTTTATGTTTATTTCCGCATATCGAGAGAACCTTTGGTTAATAACTAACAAGTGTTGCTAAAGGCGTAGTCTATATACTTGAGTATTTGGAAAAAGAAAAAAAGTACGGTAGTGCCGCACCCGTCTATAGCGTGGTTGAAAGACACCGAAGGTATAGGGGCGTGACAACTAGGCATACGGGCGGTCACAACTTAGCATTTTCGATACGGCCTCCCTCACACGACCCGACCCGAACGCGTTTCCTTGGGCGCCCTCACACGGCACGACCTGACCCGCCCTAACGAAGGCACAAAGGAGCAAACGACGATCGGGTCGCACGAACGTGCACAAGGCACAGGGGCGGTCACAACTTAGCATTTTTTATACGGCCTCCCTCACACGACCCGACCCGAACACGTTTCCTTGGGCGCCCTCACACGGCACGACCCGACCCGCCCGAACGAAGGCACAAGGGAGCAAACGAAAAACGGGTCGCACGAACGTGCACAAGGCACACGAGCAGTCACAACTTAGCATTTTTTATACGGCCCCCCTCGCACGGCACGGCACGACCCGACCCGACCCGCCCGAACGAAGGCACAAGGGAGCAAATCGGAAACTGGCCGCGCGAACGTGCACAAGGCACGCGGGCGGTCTCAACTTAGCATTTTTTATACGGCCGCCCTCACACGACCCGACCCGAACGCGTTTCCTTGGGCGCCCTCACGCGACCCGACCCGACCGAACGCGTTTCCCTGCTCGAAGGTATGCATCCCATAGTGCATCAAAATCAAGACCGGTCTCGATCTCAGTTCCTCAGTGAACCAGATACTGCAAGATCATTGTAGTATGAAGCCTCCAATGAATGAAACTCCACCATGAACTCCCACGCATCATCCTATCCAAAGCGTTGGCAAGCATACTTGTATTGCCCGCGAGTGCCACCACAAGTTGTTCTCACCCTGCCAGTCATATGAATGTGCTCGTAGGCTGCTCATCCAACCAATGTCTTGTTGCTCAAAGTGAACAACGTCCATCAGCCCATCTATAAAAGATCTCCATGTAGCACCAACAATCGATCATGCTCGGCATATTCCTTCTTGACACTCCTCCATGATGCTCATAAGTGGGCACCCAGTAAGTGCACCTGCATAATGTCTCCACATAATGTCCTGCCATGCCCTCGTGTCAATGTACATGACTTTGGTTTCCCATGTGTCCATCAGAGTAGACTCGCCTCAACCCCAGTCACCATCATGTGTATAGTGTACAGGCTAAGTGCCCTCGGTCACTTCTACCATCATCATCATGGGTACTTCCTCCAAGGCTTCTCCCCCGCTAAAGGTGCACCAAGAGTTCCTTCTTGGTTGTAAGCCATGAAGAAGTCTACCCGGACAATGTGCCCTACCACCAAGGCAGTCCATGAGTCATGCCGGGCACCTAGCCAGTTTCCATGTGGCTAAGCATGACCCGTATCTATCACAGAGATCATCCAGTTCCACCCTTGTCACGGGAATTTGAACCTACTAGAGCGAGGTCACAAATTTCCCTATCAAGGCCTACAACAAGAAATGCTCCCCTTGCTTCTCCAATGTACAAGGTTCCATCATAGTCATCGAGGAAGGGTCCTCCATGGTATTGGAAAAGAAGTCATCTTCTTTCCCATCCCTGCATACGGTCCATCTCCCAGATGCTCAATTGAAACACGAGCCATGTCTTCATGAAGAATCTCTAAGCGAGTGTCCTCAGTCCTCATCAATGTCTGCAATGCTTCCGATCCTGGTACCGCCTGCTCATAAAGTTCCTCCTCGATCATTGTCACTTCTGCAAAATTTTCATGTGGTTCATCCCTCAATGCCTGCAATGTGCTTGGTCCAGGTTCAACTTGTTCCACGAGTTCTTCCTCGATCATATCCGCATCCTCAACATCCTCCCCAGAATCATCCATCACCGATGCTTGCAATGTGCTTGGCCCTGGTCCAACTTGTTCATCAAGTTCGTCCTCGACTTCTACCACATCTGCAACATCCTTGTGAGAATCGTCCACCATCAATGCTTGTAATGTGCTTGGTCCTGGTCCAACTTGTTCATCAGCTTCTTCCTTGACTTCAGTCACATCTACAACATCCTTTGGTTCGGCCACAGTGGGCTTCATGCCACCATGCTTCATCTTTCCAAGGTCTCTAAGCTTGAGAAGCTTATCGATTAACTTCCTTCGCTCTTCTTCCACCTTGTCCATTTCTGCTCGGAGAATTCTCACTTTCTTCATAAGTCGAAACATTTCATCTTTTCTCATGCCAGATGTCCTCCTCTTGCACAATGTATCAATGGTCAGACTCGCCTCATCAAACTCCTTTTCCACTTCCTTCGACTTCTCTTTAATTTCTTTGAAGTTCATTTCCAATGAAACAAACTCATCCATCAAGCTTCAATACCACCTGCAACGCTGCAACGGTATCACTGCTCAATAATAATAATAATAATAATAATAAAGCCACAAAAATGTAGCTCTGATACCAACTGTCACGCCCTTATACCTGTGGTAGTCTCCCAACCGCTCTATAGACGGGTGCGGCACTACCTTATTTTTCTCTTTTCAAATACTCAAAAAGTAGACTACGCCTAACTCAACACTTGTTTAATTAATCTTCCAAAGTGCTCCTGTGCGGAAATAAAACAGCAATAAACATCAATATCAAACCACATGAACGCCCATACATTCAAGGGAGGGGCAAATCCCGTTAATAAGTCTGCCTAGTATTATGCTTCAATAAATATGTACAATCTGCAATAACTATACAACCAAGCCTCCATAAACCATTTATGCTTCTTGCCAAATGTGCTTGTACCTGGGTCTAGCCTTAACAGCTTCCCAACAGTGCAAAAAATCAAAAGGAACCCCAAAATTCCCTTTCAGAACATGTTTCTGAAGTCTGCGCGAATTCTGGTTCGAGTGGGTCACTCGGGTCACAGACGCCCTCGGCACCCTGAACGCGTTTCCGCACGCGGGTCACCGGGGTCACGGTCTGCACGCGTTTCCTGAACGCGTTCGACCCGACCCGACCCTGCTGAACGAACTCCGCGCCTTCAAACACTGTTCAGCGCGTCCGGAACGCGGGCGCGCTGCACGAACCCGACTCGACCTGAACGCGCCCGCCCTGAACACTGTTCTCCACGCGTCCTGCGGAAGGAACCCGACTCGACCATGCACTAAACACTGCACCGCACGCGCCCTGCGGAAGGAACCCGACTCGACCATGCACTAAACACTGCACCGCACGCGCCCTGCGGAAGGAACCCGACTCGACCTGCGGGTGAACGCCGAACGGGTTTTTACCCGACTCGACCCAGACTCCGTTTCCCTGCTGCGGCTTCGCCCTCCACCCTCGACCTTCGCTCTGGCTCGAGCATTAGCTTTCCAATGGTGGAATCGGCAAGATGTTGATGTCCTTCTTTCTTTCCTTTATCGTCCATCGCACGTCCTCCTTTCGTATGTGCCTTTGCCCACACATTGCTTCCATGGGTGGGGCTTGACCCATATGAGGCCGACCCAGTAAACGCCCATAAAGCCTTGGTTACGACGTGGCATTTCCTCCTTAACGTCGGCTTGCCAGCACGGCCGGCCTATAAAACCTCCAAGCCAACACACGGCCATTTTTGGACGCGTTTATGCACGTCGCTCCTAAACGTCGCACGGTCACCGTGATAACGTTGCATAGTAGCCGGACGATGTTTTCGTCCGTCGGCGCGCCCGTCTAACCTTCCGTCGTGGTTTCCGTCGTTCGTCGCATGTCCACCGAACGCTTCCAACGCCTTCCGTCGTCGTCCTCGGCTCGTGGGTCTTACAGGGGCGGTTTACGTCGCGGCGGGCGTATAATTGGACGGTGTCCATTGAGCAGGGACATGGAAACCTTACATTTCGCACAGTTGGGCGACTGTCGTCACGGCGGGGCGAGGAAACCTGTCACGCCCCTAGACCTTCGGTGACCTTTCAACCGTGCTATAGACGGGGTGCGGCACTACCGTACTTCTCCTTTTTCGTAATACTCAAGTATGTAGACTGCGCCTTTAGCAACACTTGTTAAATTAGTTAATCAAATGTTCTTTCAATGTGCGGAAAACATGAACATCATCATCACATCCACGGTGTACGCCCATACATACAAGGGAGGGGCAACTCCCAGTTAATAATGGGTCTGCCCGATAATATGTTTCATAAATACGAAATAGAGTATAAGTTCCAATCCAGCAAAAGACCCCCTCTGCTCTTTGGCAAGGCAAGTCACTTT
>JAXQQM020090580.1:0-7500 GCA_034641835.2 Pinus albicaulis | reverse complement strand
GGGAGGAGGTGAAGAATATGGCGAAGAGCCAACATCGACAGAGCCAACGAGCAAGCAAGGGGCACGAGAGCGACATAGGCGACCGGCCAGTTGTCTCAAGGAGCCACACAGAGCGACCTCGTCCACCTCTGAGAACACAGAGCGGAAGGGTAACTCTTTTCACATATGCCTCCCAGGACAAGCATGGCCAACATTACCGCTCATGCGCTCCCGAGTGGGGATGGAGAGAAGACGAGAGTCGACGACCCTACAAATGACCCAAGGCCACTCTTCAGGCACACCCGAACAAGCAACTCAGTTACCACCCCACCTTTCACACGAAAATCCAACCCCTCCCCCCACCGAAAGGGGGAGGAGGTGAACAATATACCGAGGAGCCGATTTCACGAAGCCAACGAGACAAAATCCCACCTCTCCAACCCACCAAAAAGGGAGGAGGTGAAGAATATGGCGAAGAGCCAACATCGACGGAGCCAACGAGCGAGCAAGGGGCACGAGAGCGACATAGGCGACCGGCCAGTTGTCTCAAGGAGCCACACAGAGCGACCTCGTCCAACTCTGAGAACACAGAGCGGAAGGGTAACTCTTTTCACATATGCCTCCCGGGACAAGCATGGCCAACATTACCGCTCATGCGCTACCGAGTGGGGATGGAGAGAAGACGAGAGTCGACGACCCTACAAATGACCCAAGGCCACTCTTCAGGCACACCCGAACAAGCAACTCAGTTACCAACCCACCTTTCACACGAAAATCCAACCCCTCCCCCCAACGAAAGGGGAGGAGGTGAACAATATACCGAGGAGCCGATTTCACGAAGCCAACGAGACAAAAGCCCACCTCTCCCACCCACCAAAAAGGGAGGAGGTGAACGATATGGCGAAGAGCCAACATCGACGGAGCCAACGAGCGAGCAAGGGGCACGAGAGCGACATAGGCGACCGGCCAGTTGTCTCAAGGAGCCACACAGAGCGACCTCGTCCAACTCTGAGAACACAGAGCGGAAGGGTAACCTTTTCACATATGCCTCCCAGGACAAGCATGGCCGACATTACCGCTCATGCGCTACCGAGTGGGGATGGAGAGAAGACGAGAGTCGACGACCCTACAAATGACCCAAGGCCACTCTTCAGGCACACCCGAACAAGCAACTCAGTTACCAACCCACCTTTCACACGAAAATCCAACCCCTCCCCCCACCGAAAGGGGGAGGAGGTGAACAATATACCGAGGAGCGGATTTCACGAAGCCAACGAGACAAAAGCCCACCTCTCCAACCCACCAAAAAGGGAGGAGGTGAACAATATGGCGAAGAGCCAACATCGACGGAGCCAACGAGCGAGCAAGGGGCACGAGAGCGACATAGGCGACCGGCCGGTTGTCTCAAGGAGCCACACAGAGCGACCTCGTCCAACTCTGAGAACACAGAGCGAAAGGGTAACTCTTTTCACATATGCCTCCCAGGACAAGCATGGCCAACATTACAGCTCATGCGCTACCGAGTGGGGATGGAGAGAAGACGAGAGTCGACGACCCTACAAATGACCCAAGGCCACTCTTCAGGCACACTCGAACAAGCAACTCAGTTACCAACCCACCTTTCACACGAAAATCCAACCCCTCCCCCCACCGAAAGGGGAGGAGGTGAACAATATACCGAGGAGCCGATTTCACGAAGCCAACGAGACAAAAGGCCACCTCTCCCACCCACCAAAAAGGGAGGAGGTGAACAATATGGCGAAGAGCCAACATCGACGGAGCCAACGAGCGAGCAAGGGGCACGAGAGCGACATAGGCGACCGGCCAGTTGTCTCAAGGAGCCACACAGAGCGACCTCATCCAACTCTGAGAACACAAAGCGGAAGGGTAACTCTTTTCACATATGCCTCCCAGGACAAGCATGGCCAACATTACCGCTCATGCGCTACCGAGTGGGGATGGAGAGAAGACGAGAGTCGACGGCCCTACAAATGACCCAAGGCCACTCTTCAGGCACACCCGAACAAGCAACTCAGTTACCAACCCACCTTTCACACGAAAATCCAACCCCTCCCCCCACCGAAAGGGGGGGGAGGTGAACAATATACCGAGGAGCCGATTTCACGAAGCCAACGAGACAAAAGCCCACCTCTCCAACCCACCAAAAAGGGAGGAGGTGAAGAATATGGCGAAGAGCCAACATCGGCGGAGCCAACGAGCGAGCAAGGGGCACGAGAGCGACATAGGCGACCGGCCAGTTGTCTCAAGGAGCCACACAGAGCGACCTCGTCCAACTCTGAGAACACAGAGCGGAAGGGTAACTCTTTTTCACATATGCCTCCCAGGACAAGCATGGCCAACATTACCGCTCATGCGCTACCGAGTGGGGATGGAGAGAAGACGAGAGTCGACGACCCTACAAATGACCCGAGGCCACTCTTCAGGCACACCCGAACAAGCAACTCAGTTACCAACCCACCTTTCACACGAAAACCCAACCCCTCCCCCCACCGAAAGGGGAGGAGGTGAACAATATACCGAGGAGCCGATTTCACGAAGCCAACGAGACAAAAGCCCACCTCTCCCACCCACCAAAAAGGGAGGAGGTGAACAATATGGCGAAGAGCCAACATCGACGGAGCCAACGAGCGAGCAAGGGGCACGAGAGCAACATGGGCGACCGACCAGTTGTCTCAAGGAGCCACACAGAGCGACCTCATCCAACTCTGAGAACACAGAGCGAAAGGGTAACTCTTTTCACATATGCCTCCCAGGACAAGCATGGCCAACATTACGGCTCATGCGCTACCGAGTGGGGATGGAGAGAAGATGAGAGTCGACGACCCTACAAATGACCCAAGGCCACTCTTCAGGCACACCCGAACAAACAACTCAGTTACCAACCCACCTTTCACACGGAAATCCAACCCCTCCCCCCACAAGCAAGCAAAACGGGAGGAGAAGAACAATATAGAGAAGAGCCGACATCGACAAAGCCAACGAGCGACATATCAAAACGCTGATTTCAACAGAGCAAACGTGCGACCAAGGGGCACGAGAGAGAGTTACCGGAGCGCCGATTTCAACAACGCCAACAGGCAGCCGGTCATCTCAAAGAGCCACACACAACAACCCCATCCAAATGCTAGAAAACAGAGTGGACGGGAGATTGTTCAAACATGCCTCCAAGGACAAGCATGGCCAACATTACCCCTCATATGCTACCGAGTGGTGATGGAGAGAAGAAAGTCGACGACCCTACAAATGACCCAAGGCCATTCTTGAGGCACAACCGAGCAAAACAACTCAATTACCAACCCACCTTTCACACGAAAAGCAAAATCTGATAAGCGCACCCTCGGACAAAACAGGGCGACCCGAACGCCCCCGTCCGTGCGCCCTCACCCGGGGCAACACGGAGCGCCCCCCCGATCGGACGCACATGGGAGAAAACGGCAAACGGGCCGCCCGGACGTGCACAAGGCACCCGGGCGGTCGCAACTTAGCAAATATGGCACCGGCGCCCTCGGGCCAAACGACCCGACCCGAACGGACGCCCTCACCCGGCACGCCCAAATGACCCGACCCGAATGAACGCCCTCACCCGGGGCGACACGACGCGCCCACCCGAGCGGACGCACATGGGAGCAAACGGCAAACGGGCCGCCCGGACGTGCACAAGGCACCCGGGCGGTCACAACTTAGCAAATCTGACACGGGCGCCCTCGGGCCAAACGACCCGACCCGAACGGACGCCCTCACCCGGCACGCCCACCCGAACGAACGCCATCACCCGGCGCGACACGACACGCCCGACCCGAACGGACGCTCATGGTAGCAAACGGCAAACGAACCGCCCGGACGTGCACAAGGCACCCGGGCGGTCACAACTTAGCAAATCTGACACGGGCGCCCTCGGGCCAAACGACCCGACCCGAACGGACGCCCTCACCCGGCACGCCCACCCGAACGAACGCCATCACCCGGCGCGACACGACACGCCCGACCCGAACGGACGCTCATGGGAGCAAACGGCGGCAGGACGCCGGACGTGCCTGAGAGCCCCGGGCGGTCACGGCTCTCATCCCGACACGGGCGCCTTCGGCCCAAGCAGGCAGAGCCAAACGGACGCCTCACCGACATATTACGTACGCCACCGTAAGGACGCACATGGGAGCAAGCGGCAAAACGACCGCTCGGACGTGCACGAGCACCGGGCGGTCTGGCACATAAATCGACACGGGCGCCCTCGGGTTCGCGAGCTCCCACCCAGAACGGACGAAAGGCTCACTGGCACGCCGCCAGAACGGACGCCCTCACCCGGCACGACACAGCGCCCCCACCCGAACGGACGCCCTCACCCGGCACGACACGGCGCGCCCACACGAACGGACGCACATGGGAGCAAACGGCAAACGGGCCGCCCGGACGTGCACAAGGCACCCGGGCGGTCACAACTTAGCAAATCTGACACGGGCGCCCTCGGGCCAAACCACCCGACCCGAACGGACGCCCTCACCCGGCACGGCACGACACGCCCACCCAAACGGTCGCACATGGGAGCAAACGGCAAACGGGCCGCCCGGACGTGCACAAGGCACCCGGGCGGTCACAACTTAGCAAACCTGACACGGGCGCCCTCGGTCCATACCACCCGACCCGAACGGACGCCCTCGCCCGGCACGACCACCCGAACGGACGCCCTCACCCGGCACGACACGACGCGCCCACCCAAACAGCAAACGGCAAACGGGCCGCCCGGACGTGCACAAGGCACCCGGGCGGTCACAACTTAGCAAACCTGACACGGGCGCCCTCGGTCCATACCACCCGACCCGAACGGACGCCCTCGCCCGGCACGACCACACGAACGGACGCCCTCACCCGGCACGACACGACGCGCCCACCCAAACGGTCGCACATGGGAGCAAACGGCAAACGGCCCGCCCGGACGTGCACAAGGCACCCGGGCGGTCACAACTTAGCAAATCTGACACGGGCGCCCTCGGCCCGAACGACCCGACCCGACCCGAACGGACGCCCTCGCCCGGCACGCCCACCCGAACGGTCGCCATCGTGCCGCACGACCAAATGACACGACACGAACGGACGCCCTCACCCGGCACGCCCACACGAACGGACGCCCTCACCCGGCGCGACACGGCACGCCCGACCAAACGAACGCACATGGGAGCAAACGGCAAACGGCCCGCCCGGACGTGCACAAGGCACCCGGGCGGTCACAACTTAGCAAATCTGACATGGGCGCCCTCGGCCCGAACGACCCGATCCGACCCGAACGGACGCCCTCGCCCGGCACGCCCACCCGAACGGTCGCCATCGTGCCGCACGACCAAACGACACGACACGAACGGACGCCCTCACCCGGCACGCCCACACGAACGGACGCCCTCACCCGGCGCGACACGGCACGGCCGACCAAACGAACGCACATGGGAGCAAACGGCAAACGGCCCGCCCGAACGTGCACAAGGCACCCGGGCGGTCACAACTTAGCAAATCTGACACGGGCGCCCTCGGCCCGAACGACCCGACCCGACCCGAACGGACGCCCTCGCCCGGCACGCCCACCCGAACGGTCGCCATCGTGCCGCACGACCAAACGACACGACACGAACGGATGCCCTCACCCGGCACGCCCACACGAACGGACGCCCTCACCCGGCGCGACACGGCACGCCCGACCAAACGAACGCACATGGGAGCAAACGGCAAACGGCCCGCCCGGACGTGCACAAGGCACCCGGGCGGTCACAACTTAGCAAATCTGACATGGGCGCCCTCGGCCTGAACGACCCGACCCGACCCGAACGGACGCCCTCGCCCGGCACGCCCACCCGAACGGTCGCCATCGTGCCGCACGACCAAACGACACGACACGAACGGACGCCCTCACCCGGCCCGACCGAACGGACGCACATTGGAGCAAACGGCAAACGGGCCGCCCGGACGTGCACAAGGCACCCGGGCGGTCACAACTTAGCAAATCTGACACGGGCGCCCTCGGGCCAAACGACCCGACCCGACCCGAACGGACGCCCTCGCCCGGCACGCCCACCCGAACGGACGCCATCGTGCCGCACGACCAAACGACCCGACCCGAACGGACGCCCGCACCCGGCACGACCGAACGACCCGACCCGAACGGACGCCCTCGCCCGGCACGACCGAACGACCCGACCAAACGGACGCACATGGGAGCAAACGGCAAACGGGCCGCCCGGACGTGCACAAGGCACCCGGCCGGTCACAACTTAGCAAATTTGACACGGGCGCCCTCGGGCCAAACGACCCGACCCGACCCGAACGGACGCCCTCGCCCGGCACGCCCACCCGAACGGACGCCATCGTGCCGCACGACCAAACGACCCGACCCGAACGGACGCCCTCACCCGGCACGACCGAACGACTCGACCCGAACGGACGCCCTCGCCCGGCACGACCGAACGACCCGACCAAACGGACGCACATGGGAGCAAACGGCAAACGGGCCGCCCGGACGTGCACAAGGCACCCGGGCGGTCACAACTTAGCAAATTTGACACGGGCGCCCTCGGGCCAAACGACCCGACCCGACCCGAACGGACGCCCTCGCTCGGCACGCCCACCCGAACGGACGCCCTCGCCCGGCACGACCGAACGACCCGACCCGAACGGACGCCCTCACCCGAACGGACGCCCTCGCCCGGCACGACCGAACGACCCGACCCGAACGGACGCCCTCGCCCGGCACGACCGAACGACCCGACCAAACGGACGCACATGGGAGCAAACGACAAACGGGCCGCCCGGACGTGCACAAGGCACCCGGGCGGTCACAACTTAGCAAATTTGACACGGGCGCCCTCGGGCCAAACGACCCGACCCGACCCGAACGGACGCCCTCGCCCGGCACGCCCACCCGAACGGACGCCATCGTGCCGCACGACCAAACGGTCGCACATGGGAGCAAACGGCAAACGGGCCGCCCGGACGTGCACAAGGCACCCGGGCGGTCACAACTTAGCAAATCTGACACGGGCGCCCTCCGGCCAAACGACCCGACCCGACCCGAACGGACGCCCTCGCCCGGCACGCCCACCCGAACGGACGCCATCGTGCCGCACGACCAAACGACCCGACCCGCACGGACGCCCTCACCCGGCACGACCGACCGACCCGACTCCGACCCGACCCGACGCTCACCCTAAGACGCCCACCCGACCCCGACCCGACTCGAACGGACGCTCACCCTAAGACGCCCACTCCGACCCGACCCGACCCGAATGGACGCTCACCCGACCTGACCCCCGACCCGACCCGACCCGAACGGACGCTCACCCAAAGACGCTCACTCCGACCCGACCCGATCCGAACGGACGCCTCACCCGGCACGCCCACCCGACCGACCCGACCCGACCCGAACGGATGCCCTCGGCCCAAACGACCCGACCCGACCCGAACGGATGCCCTCACCCGCCACGACCAAACGACCCGACCCGACCCGAACGGACGCCCTCA